>OW804102.1:66654043-66884887 GCA_942159475.1 Sthenelais limicola | reverse complement strand
TTTTATTGATAAAGAACTACTAACTACTATGTCCCCATAACACTAAGATTGACAAACCTTGGTTACATCGTTTACTACTAGAATATAACAAACAATTGAATAGAATATCAGCACCTCTTAATGTTCACTCGGTTCATCGTCTACACTATAACCTCTTACTCTTACATAGTTTGTCCAGCCTCATTATGTTTTCGGTACAATTTCTCCTCGGTACTTATTTTGTACTTTTGTTATTCGGTAAAAGATACAAAATTTCTGTTCAGTTATTTCAGTTTACAAGACTTACATACCTGAGTTAGTTTTTTATATACTTGGTATTGTCGTAGACGTAACCTGTATAACAGTATTATTTTCTTTACATGAAAGGTATCACGTAAATGTGAAATGGTTAAGGAAATAAAAATCGATTTAAAAAATATTATAAGAAAATCTTTTTATTTGTCAGACTGCTCGTGGTTACATCATCTTGGAAAAGGACAAAAAGGTTTACATGTCTGTATGGAAAATAGTTTAAACCATTTCTGCCGACAGTTACCTTTAATTTAGAATGCGTGAGTCATGTACTGGACTGAGCAGGTAAAATATGATAAAATAGAATGAAAAATAATTGGGGTACAATTGGGGTGGTTTTTTTAAAAAAAAAAAATAAAGATTGTATTTCAACGTTTATATCACTTCCCACGGCTATTGGGTTTCCAGGTGAACCCAGCTTAGCCTTGTGGATGAGAAACTTGGGGTTAATCACCTGTGATTGATGGGTGGACCAGCAAGATCTGTTGGCCTCCTGTCCATTTCATCTAACTGACCTGATTAACTTGAATACAAATCTTTATATATGTAGCTAGTGTGAGCCTAGATGCAGTAAGGTATAATAGCAATACACACTATACACGTTGATGGAGGTCAAACTGTGCTAATTATACTCATGTTTAGTTTATTAGCTCTTTTCTTTTTTACGATTGTTATTGTTCCTATTATTTATTCTTTTAATTGTCGCTCTTATCATAATGTGGATTTAGTAGATAGGTCAGATATTTATAATTTTACATCTACAAATTTTATTAAAATTTTAAAAAATCATTTCTGTAATTAAGGACCATACAGGAAGACCAGACAAGTCTGTATGGCTCCTGTTTGTACCTTTAGGTAGGAATAGAGAATAGTTTGAATGTAATGTAATGTACTGCCGACTGTACACCTGCCCCCGGCCCACCCCATCACCTCCAGTACAGGAGAGTTGAAACCATGCCAATAACCACGCGTCCCTCCGTGGAAATTTCCAGCTCTTCCTCCGCCCCTGCCGCCCCGTGCTGCCCCCTGCCGCCCCGCGCCGTCATCAGCGCCCGTAGTTTTCCAGGCCCGTTATTCTACCAGTTCCCGTGCACCGTGTGCTGCTCCTCCTGTGCTCCTCCACTCCTGTGTGGGAGCAACACCTTGCCCCCCCCCCCGCCCCAAGCTACCCCCGCCCCCGCCCCCCCCCCCGCCCCCCATGCACAGCTATTGTGTAGTAGTACACTTTGGTTTTTTAAAAACAATTCCATTGGAGACATTTTCACAACAGTGTTAGGTCTCATTTGCCAAGTAAAAACTAGAAAAAGGTAGCTTTAATTTTAGGTTTACATCAAGATAAACTTATACTCACATTGATCTAATTAATTTAATCTTATAATATACCAAATATATAGCGTTCAATTCATCTATATCTACACACATGTGTATTTAATGCAACCATGATTTAGTTATTCGAAAGACTAGCCTAGTATTGACTAGACCATTTTTGTTTATTTTTACGTTGCACGTATCAACGCAAGTCAAGAATAATTTTTTTTAAAACAAATTTTATTGACAATTTCACATTCGTGATACGTTTCATGTCAAATAATGAACATTAAATATAAAATGTGATGTGTTACAGGAAAATGAGTCACACGTAGCAAACACTGATATTGTTCAAAGTGATTTATTCACAAGATCTCTTTATTTGAATGTTGTAATTCTTAGAGGGTTTAGCGATCTTAGTCATATAAATCTATGTACACAATCTCAGGACATTGTAGCAAAAATATCCTTGCGTTTCGTAGGTCGTCCTATGGAGTACACTTTACTCGTAATTATCCACCCAGAAATATTGCAACCTTTTTTCAAACATATGAATATTAAAAGTAGGGAGTCAATAAAAGACAGTCAAACACAGCAACAATCTTTATTTACTTGTTACCGAAAGTAATTCATCCACTAAGACAGCAACGTCCCTATAAGCACTTCACATCCCCATAAATATTTAAAATAGAATAGAATAGAAAATCTTTTATTTGTGCAAGAAAGTTTACAAAAGGTGAGACAAATGGGTCGACATGCCTATGTGCCGAGCTGATGATTCAGCACATTTCTTAATTCCAGTTGTTACCCTAATTGTGAAGATATGACATACATTATAGACCCTTTCTTAGAGCAACAAATCGGCATGGGATTCTGTGATTCTTGCCCGCCCCCCCCCCCCCCTCCCCCCTCCCCCCAATCAGGAGCCCTATCTAGGGAAGCTGTTTTCACATATAAATCGTACTCCTGTAATACCTCCGTCTGCCACATCTCGTCCTTACATCCACTAATTATTTACACTCTGGTTACAATTGTACACCGCTTCCATACATGACCTTGCAGCAGTGTAAGGTTACCCGCTCCAATGTACACTATACGTAACTTACTGCTAGAGTCAGTCTGGGGTCAAACATCCCTGGACAGACAATAGTCTGTTAATATACGAGACACTACTACAGTTACACACGACATTCATTACCATATCGTCTCATTACCATATTGTCTCATTACCATATTGTCTCATTACCATATTGTCTCATTACCATATCGTCTCATTACCATATTGTCTCATTACCATATTGTCTCATTACCATATTGTCTCATTACCATATTGTCTCATTACCATATTGTCTCATTACCATATTGTCTCATTACCATATCGTCTCATTACCATATTGTCTCATTACCATATTGTCTCATTACCATATTGTCTCATTACCATATTGTCTCATTACCATATTGTCTCATTACCATATTGTCTCATTACCATATTGTCTCATTGGACTCCAGTCACAACTTTTATATTGACACAAGCGCCTTCGGCACTTGAGCCCACAGTCCGAGAAGCAAAGATTGGTATTTACATTATTTATAATTATATAATTTCATTAGGTATATCCTGAAAAAAATGGAAACAATATCTTTCTAATTAAGAAAAGGCCAGACTTGCCAAAATGAACACTGGAAATCTACTTGAAATTGAAATATAATAATCAGAACTTAAGACTATTTTAAAATTAGTTTAGCAAATAAGAGGTGCAAAGACACCAGTCATACAAAGTGCAGGGAAAGGTGTTAAAGCTACTGCTGAGGGTTACATAAGCCTATGGTGGAGATTGTGGAGTTAAAACTCAGGTTGCAGATAGGCAGCGAGGCATGACGTGACGGAATGGGCCTCGCGCAGCTCGTGACTTTCCTTTGAAAGTGCGAGATTTGGCCATGGACCGAGGCCGTACCATATTAAACAAGGGGGAACAACTGTCTCTAGTCAGGACACGACGTGTGTGATAGGTAGGACTCTTGAGGTCTTTAATTGACAAATCAACATGGCCTATTCTTAGATCGAATGACAAAAGAATTTTCTTAGTGACAAATGACAATTGCTGTTTTTTGTAGCGACAAGAGAAATTAGACACCGGGTAACACCCCTCAGAGTTTCTCTGAGTATACCGAACTTTCACCGAGTCATGCCGAGCGTGCGAGACAGCTCGAACATGCTGTCATGACTTGGGAAATATAATCCTAGATATGCTGTGGAAAGTGAGGGTATGTGCATTATACCTTACTATTATATATTAATGGTCAGTAAAGACCATATTAACCCTGATGTTTTGCTTCACGAACATGATAAGGAAGGCAAATCAGTAGTTTGTTTCTCGTGAGGAGTGCGAAATCATAGATAGTCGGGTGATCAGGACGGATTTTCTAGACTATAAAATAGCCCCCAGATGGGCGTGGCGCATCCAAACGATTAGATATTATATGCAGGCATAAATGCCAGCCACTGCGCCGATGCGTCTAGGCCCAAAGTTGAGAGATTCCCTTCAAAGGAAGGGAAAGCCTCTTGCCTCAAACCGCAAAGTGTCATTATAATTCCATTAAGACTGCAAAATGTCATTATATATTATTGATGACTTGATCATGTATTGGAGCTTCACTGGTTTAGTTGGCCGTGAATAGATGGAATAATATCCTATTAACGCGTTTATCAGAGAAGTGCCTGACTGTTCACCAATGTGAAGGTGGATGGTAAGCCATGAGTTATGTGTGGATACAAGCTGTGGGGCATAAGCTCTAGTGCAGGCATCCTATAGCACTGGGCTATTGACATTCTGATAAGCTGAGTGAATGTGGGGATGGCGAGGTGGGGGGTGGGGGGGGGGGGGGGGGGGCTCTAGCCCTTTACACTAGCATACAACTCCCATAATTATGATTCAAGATGGCGGACATGCAAGTCCCCTATTGAGCCTTACTCTGACATACAACTCCCATAATTCCCTATGAACCAAAATACAAGATGGTGGACATACAAGTCTCCTATTGAGCCTTACTCTGACATACAACTCCCATAATTCCATGTGAACCAAAATACAAGATGGTGGACATACAAGTCTCCTATTGAGCCTTACTCTGACATACAACTCCCATAATTCCATGTGAACCAAGATACAAGATGGCGGCCATACAAGTCTCCTATTGAGCCTTACTCTGACATACAACTCCCATAATTCCATGTGAATCAAGATTCAAGATGGCGGACATGCAAGTCCCATATTGAGCCTTACTCTGACATACAACTCCCATAATTCCATGTGAACCAAGATACAAGATCTAACAGATCATATGTTGTATATTGCAGGCGTACTTCCAGCGTGTCTTGGCGTCCCGCACGCCCCGCACGGCGCAGATCCTGTCCTTCTCCGCGTCGCTGGGCTGCCTCATCATGACCACTCCCGCCGTCATTATTGGAGCTGTCGCCAGAAATACAGGTATGCTATTGTATATGTTATGATAGAACCCCACGCCATGGGGAGGTAATATGAGGCATGAGAAAAACCATCCCCAGCCCCCGCCCATGCCCCAGCCCCAGCCCCCGCCCCTGCCCCAGCCCCCGCCCCTGCCCCATCCCCAGCCCCCGCCCCAGCCCCAGCCCCCGCCCCTGCCCCAGCCCCTGCCCCCGCCCCTGCCCCATCCCCACTCACAGGTAGATATATGGACCTCAAACTCATCCCTAACTTCTCTGGAAAAGGGGTACTTTTATAGCTGAGCTGAGCTCTTAATGTCTTTATTTAATGTCGGAACTATATTGGTGATTTGTTAAAATACTTTTATTCATATTGACAGTTACACGGTTCCTTTGTATTCATTTTAATAACTCCCGAGGAAAGGGTGTGTATTATGGAGTCCCGAGGTAAGGGGGTGTATTATGGAGTCCAGAGATAGCTAGAGGTAGTGGAGTAATTCTACTGTTTCCAGAGATACAGACAAAAACCTGCAAAATCCTGGAAAAAGGTTGTTTTTTTTAAAAAAAATGATGGTATTTCCGGAGATAAGTGAGTGTTTTTGAAATGTGGGAATGAGCTTTGATATCTTCCCTGACTAGTGGTTCTATACCAGTTTACTCCACTCTACTTATATAAAGGCAACACCTTTTCTTGCACAACCATATTTCCTGCCTACAACACAGTACTCATGATTCGGTAGTGCATCCACTAACATGCAGGTGGCAGCACTTCCTGGTCATAGCACTTGCTGACACCTGGTGTCATTGCTCGCACTTACACCCACTAGTTTAGGTATCAACTAAAAACTAGCTGTCAGGATGCTAGTGGAGTATAACTACTGCCTATACTGACCTAGGACCACACATTTAAGGTTAGGTTTAGGGTTATAGTTAGCATCAGTATCCATCCATGTACTCTATTCCACTTCACAGAACACATGAAAATACAGTGCGTAATGGTAACAATGCTCTATTAACATCCTGGCAGCTAGTATATAGACGCTTCCTACCTATACTCATGTATGGCTATAGTTATGTCATTTCCACATTGACATCAGTAATGCAGCAATGACCTGTGATTTTCAGATGTTTCCCAGTATTTATTATCTATTTATTATTATTTATTTATCTATTATTTATTATTTATTTACTCCAGACTGGAACATGACAGACTTCCGCCTGTACTACCCCATCCCTGTAGTACAAGTATAAAATGATTCTGTTTATTTATTATTTATTTATTTATTTATTTATTTATTTATTATCTATTATTTATGATTTATTTACTACAGACTGGAACATGACAGACTTCCGCCTGTACTACCCCATCCCTGTAGTACAAGTATAAAATGATTCTGTTTATTTATTATTTATTTATTTATTTATTATCTATTATTTATGATTTATTTACTACAGACTGGAACATGACAGACTTCCGCCTGTACTACCCCATCCCTGTAGAGAAGGACAAGTACAAGATGATTCTGCCGCTGGTCATGCAGTATGTGACGCCGCTGCCGGTGGCGGTGATAGGTCTTGGTGCGGTGTCGGCGGCCGTCATGTCCTCGGCAGACTCCTCCCTCATGTCAGCAGCCTCCATGTTTGTACACAACATCTATACACCCATCAGGGAGGGCTGCTCCCAGAAAAAGGTAAACTTTAAATATTTAATTATTTATAATTGTTGTGATTCGGGGTGGGGAGGAGAGGGGGGTGGGAGATAGAAATATATTCATTAAATTATTTATTTCAGTTGTAATTCAGGGTGGGTCGGTGGTTATTTAATCATTTATTTTCATTTAATTTGGAGCATTGTTGGGATTCAGGTGTGGGGACGGAGGGGATGAAAAGTAAAAATATATTTATTTAATTATATTTCAGTTGTGATTCAGGGTGGGATATTTAAATTTAAATTTGATCTAAATTTGATATTAATAGAAATGCATGAGGAGAGGTTTACTTCAGAATAAGGCAAGTAGTTCTAGTGTTGGTTGTATTTCATGGTTCAGTGTTCATTTCATTTGTTCAGAGTTTGGAGTCTAGCTAGTCCAGAACTGTTTAATAAATATTGATGTAAATAGGACACTATTGTCCAGGGAAAGGTCAGCATGAGAAAGGCCAACTTGTGTACTACAAGGGCCTGGGCTGGTAGCTACCTGCATCTCCAAGAAAGGTTGTGATCTGGATGTGGCCTCCAGCCCCTGTGAATATGATCCACCGTGCTGACGAGGGTCGCCCGCTGGGGGAATGTACTGGTACTAGTGTCCTTCAGATGATGGCCCTCTGGAGGCATGGGTACTACACATGTGTTACTGAGCATAAAGGAATAAATAGTATTAAACATTTACAGGTTTAACATAGGTTTTCACCAGTGTTGAAACTTTTAGTTTAATGAGTTCTGGTTTGCTCCATTAGTGGTCCAGCCTACCCATTTATCATGGAGGTGTTTATCATTTATTTTAATTTTTATTTCTTACTTGAAAATAACTTTAATTTGTTGTTTTCCCGGCAGGCAAGCCAGAAGGAGATTATTTGGGTGATGCGTGTGAGCATCCTGTGTATCGGTGCGCTGGCCACGCTGGTAGCGCTCACCATCAAGTCCATCTACTACCTCTTTGTCCTCTGCTCTGACCTTGTCTATGTGGTCGCCTTCCCACAACTGGTCTGTGTCATCTACCTCCGGTTTGCCAACACCTATGGCTCTGTGGCGGGATACATCGTAGCATTTGTGATGCGGTTAACGGGCGGAGAACACTTGATAAGTCTGCCCGCCTTGATAAAGTACCCCATGTACGACGAGGAACATCACTTACAGAACTTCCCCTTCAAGACCATGTCCATGCTAATGAGTCTGGTGACCATCATAGGTATTGTTCTACATTTCTTCTCAAGTATTTGTGATGTGTTTCAGGAAATTGAGTCATAAGTCGCAAAATTGATATTTTCAAAGTGTTTTCTTCACAAGATCACATTATTGGAATGTTCTCATCTTTTAAGGGTTGATAACTCATGGTTACATCAATCCATGTACCAAATTTCAGGACAATCTATGTAATATATCCATTAGTTTGAAAGGTCCTCATATGGACTACATTTAGTTACTTTACTGTTTATTGATCCTCAGAAATATTGGAAACTTTTTTTTCTAAAACGAAAATATCAAACTTAAAATCTAGAAATACTTATTAGATTATTAGACTGTTTATTATCATTGGAATCGGCTTGATCTCATCTTTTCAAATATAATGGTATCTCAAAAACTGTTTTTTGAACTTGTGACTCATTTTCCTGAAACACATCACATTTCTCGGTTTACACTGATGTTCAGTAGTATGGACGTCACATGATTGTACCACTTATTGCTAGCACTAGCACATGCAGCTTTTGTAATTATACTTCTTTGTGAGATGTACACATGGAAACTTAATGATTCATTGATTGATTAATTGATTCTTGAATGAGTAAGAAATTAATTACTTGTTTTCTGATCACTGTTTTAATACCTATAGTGTTTAATATGAACGTAGCTTAGTCAAATGTAACCAAGAAAAAAGGTAATCAAGAAAGGCATGTTCGGGAAGACCTCCTCTTGAGAAGAACGTAACCTCTTTGTCAAACATCTTATGGCAAATAAAGAATTATCTTATCTTATCATAGGTGTGTCCTACCTGTTCGACCTGCTCCACCGCAAGGGCTTCTTCACACCGCGACACGACGTCTTCAACTGCTTCAACAGCAAACTGGAGAAGCAGGAGCTGGACATGGAGCACAAGAACGGACACCTGCTCATGGTGGAAGACGGACACAACACCAAGATATGAGCAGCTCACCACAACATACCTTTAGTTCATTGTAGGAAATTTATACCAAATGTTCTTTAAACCTATAATAAATTTTACTTATACATTTTGCTAAACAATTGACATGTTTTATAGCAAGACTTGTAATTTGTAAGAGTTTAATGCAGAGTTGTGGGATGTTAAACATATACATAGAGAATTCTGCCAGAAGAAGCATTATACAATATTTGTTGCTTATAAACATGTTATGTTATACAGACCATGGTATTGTACTTCTTACATTCATAGTAGCAGACAATATGTTATAGATTCTAGCTTAAGGCGGTCTACTGTACTTAGTGGAGATAGTGCACACTACTGCATGGATTATATACACGGGGACCGAGGTCTCAATAATGGGGCAATTTCATGGAATTCTGCATAATTATGTGTTAAACCTTGTTTGGTTTTAATTTTAGATTTGTTTTCTCTTTTTTTTGTTAATTGTTGTAAATCTATTTGAGATGGATTGATGAGTTTACACTGTGAAGGAGACTGACAGGTGTGGGCTTGTAGATCAATAGATCATTGGTAGATTGGACAACAAGAAAACCTGTTTCCAGTTTGAAGCAGTAGACAACTAGGTACAGGGGGAACTTTTTATTTTAGGAAACCACTATTCAGGAACTGAGAGATTGTTCATTTTGTACCAATAATTGTTTTAAAAACTGAATAAAATGGTTAATTCTAACAATAATTGTGTTTAACAAAAGGAATGTAGTTTTCAAGGGATTTCTGTTGAGGATTGACTTTGGGGGGCAAATGTTTAGGCGAAATGAAATACTATAAGTACAAAAGTGACTAGTGTACTCCATATATGGGTCAGATTCTCAGAAAATGTACAATTAGCAGCTTTACACATTCAGGAAATTATGTAAATGTGGCTGAAAAATGATGAATACTAGGTATATTTTGGTATATATTTGGGATCATATTGATTTAAAGTATAAATTTTGTTATGGTGAACTGCAGTTTCAAGCTCATTTTTGTCTTAAATTTGGGTTATTTGAGAGGATTGGTGAAGGTGAATTGTACATTTTCTGAAAATCTGGCCCATATGCCGTATTATAAATAGTCCCTGTGTTATAGGTCTTACTACTGGGTCTCGTGTTTTACACTCTATATGTTGATGTTGCAAACCTCACTAGGGGGCAGTCTATAATAGGGGGTTTTTACATGTCACTGCGCATGTGTGTTACAGTGCATGCTGGGATACACAATAGGGGACTTGCATGTGTCACTGGGGGTGACTTTGGGTGCATAGATGCTGTGCATAGATTCAGCTCGTGTCTGATATACAATCGAAAAGTGGGAAAATACTTTGCCAACATTGTTGCAAGTAAGAAATATATTACAAATGCAAGTGCATGCTGGGAAAGATGAAGACTTCAGAATAATATACAGCTCCCAGGATGCATCGCGAATATAACTCCAAGATGGCGTCCATATAAGGTGCTTAAATGTTCTTTGAAAGCTAAAGTCTAAATGTGCTGCAAATATTGACAGAAATTGCAGACTGTTCAGCTGCAGAGAGTGATATGTGTACATGTGATGGTAACTACTGTAGTAACACAGTCTAATATCATATTCTAGTGAACACTCATTTACTATTTGTCACAACTTTTCCCCAATTATTTTTGTGTATTGTCAGAAAAAGAAAAAGGTATCTTCTGAGAAATCAATAACAGATTCCCTTGAGTTGAATTTCTGTAGTTTGGCATGAAATGGTTATTCTTGCATACATTGTTTATTCCCTTATTCACCTAGCATTTCACATGGTCTCCGCGGGGCCTGGAAAATCCTGGAATTTGACAAAATAAAATCAAGGCCAAAGCCTGGAAAATGAACATTCTGGTAACGGCCGGGAAATCATTTTATCGGCCTTAAATCCTGTTGGAATTTTTTAAATGCCCTTGAAATTCTCAAAGATACTTTGTTTCTCAGTGTACACTTTCCCCTGACTGGCCCCTCTAACAACTTACCATAAATGACTCGCAAATTAAAAGTTGAAAAATGGTTATTGATATAAATTCTGATTATAAAATTTGTTAAATACATCATTGGTCAATGGATAATAACTACAATCCCCTGGTCTCATTGATTACATTGACACAATTGCCATCGGGCGATCTGACCTGATGTGACCTGCCTGTGGCATTCCATATTACCCTCTGGAAAGGTATAATACACACCCAATGCTGTAGCCTATGGCATTCCATATTACCCTCTGGAAAGTATGATAGACACCCAATGCTGTAGCCTATGGCATTCCATATTACCCTCTAGAAAGGTGCAACAATGCAGTCAGTCCCCCATTTTTCAACATTGTTCCAGATATGAAAATGAAGGTCAACTTGAATTGTTAGGAGAAATGTCTCTCCGCCATGTTTGTGTACAACTGTAGTTTGTGTAGTTTGACAGTATTCCTCTAGCATTATTTACACATGTATAGTCATGTACTCAGTATTTTTGTACACGTATTACACCCTGTATATATTATACACTGTATATATAGTATACACTGCCTTTATACAGTGGTCATATGGCAAGTGATTGAACAAATGTGAAGATGTCATTATAATAATATTATGTAAAAGCAGATCTTTTAATCAATTTTAAATTTTCACAAATTTGCAAAAGAAAACTGAATTATTGGAAA
This sequence comes from Sthenelais limicola, assembly GCA_942159475.1. Taxonomy (NCBI): domain Eukaryota; kingdom Metazoa; phylum Annelida; class Polychaeta; order Phyllodocida; family Sigalionidae; genus Sthenelais; species Sthenelais limicola. The sequence goes on along the minus strand of OW804102.1, from coordinate 66,873,288 downwards.
TATAGTATTGTATTTTGTGAAAAGTGAAAATGAGACCATGTTCTAATGCAGGAATATATGTCCTCAATCTCGGCTTCATCCTTGGTCTTTGTGTCATGTGTGTGCAGTTATACAATGTTGACCACCGGTGTCATACTCCCATGTGTCCCCATGCGTGCCATAGAAGGTCTGAATGCCTCACCAAAAATGGACACAAGGTCAACTCACAGTGACACTGGTTGCTAAGGACTTACCTTAGATCCTTGGTGTCCACCGTCTTATACAATTTGCCATATATGGTCATTTCCAAGACGCGCCAGGGCGAGTCAAACAAACCGGGTTACATGCTGTGTAATATAATACAATATGTGGAGGAGGGTTGGCATGGTTACTCACCTTAACCTGTCCTTAACCTGGTTTACTGTGGTGAGGTGTATGTACAAATTAAAACCGTATAATGGGGAATAATGTATGGAGCTTTTCCAGGTAACCACCAGGTGGTGAGGTGATCATTGTGTCCTTGTGCTACTGCTGCCCTCTGGTGAAACATTCATACACTGGCAAATTACAGGGTCTTGCAGAAAGTCTTGTCCCTTTCACATCGTAGATATTGCCATTCCCACATGCATGTTCACCAAACGGTGGTGCAGGGTGCGGTGGTGCACGGTGTGATGTGGCCGGTCAGACTTAGGTCAACGTGTGACGGTATTACAAGGTTTTATCACTGTAACGGGTAACAAAAGGTTTTAAATATATTTTGCAGAATTTTATGCTTAAAAACCGGCTTTTAAACCCATGTCTCCAGCCTGTGTGTGAATGTTTATTAAACTATTTTATAATACCCGGGAAAATCTTTATGAAACTAAGTTGCAGATAAACTAAAAATATTGAGGTAATGAATTACAGGGAATTGTATATTGGCTGTTGACTTGCTCCAGATTATCTGCAGTTCTAAGGTATACAATCGCAGCAAATAACTTGGTGAAGCTCTGCAAAATATTATTATCATATAAAGCAAATCACTTGTTTATTAACGGTGGTATTGACTGTTGATCTGCCTACTGATGGCAGTGTTAAGTAACTGTAAAGCTCCATGTCCAGTACTACAGCTGCCTGAAGTAATGATGGTGTACATTGCACTACAAAGATGACAATATTAAAGTATTATGGTCGGCCGGCTGGCCGTGGCAGTCAAGATGGACCTTAACAATGTTATGACTCCCAAGATGCTCTTCCACCTTGTATACAAGATGCCCTGTGTTTCATACATGCTCTCCATGTTGCCATAACAATGGTGTGATATTTGTATACACTGTTACGATTACCTTGTATTTACTACTGTTACCATAGCAACTATATACCACAGCTAGAGCTAGAGTAGTGACCTATGAGAACTATATTTTGTTGTAGAGAGGAGGAAGCAGTATTTTTGGGGGAGGTTCCTTTCTTTATATGGACAATTTGTCATTTGGATTTTGTTGTTGATAAAAAGAAAAATAGCTTTAATTTTTTTTATGGAGAATAAAGCGCTTTAATTATGTACATGTTTTTACTGGATTGCTGAATAAACTGTTGCCTAAGATCAGACTGTGTTTGTGTTTCTTTTATACATTACACTTAAGATTGGCTCAACCTGAACAGCATTGTTTGTAGCGCCCGCTGTGGGAAATGTACAAAGTATTCTTAGAAAAAACTCTACAGGAATGGATATTTGACCAGGATTGGTAGCCTAGCCCTAGCACCCCAGACAGGGTTGGTAGCCTAGCCCCAGCACCCCAGACAGGGTTGGTAGCCTAGCCCCAGCACCCCAGACAGGGTTGGTAGCCTAGCCCCAGCACCCCAGACAGGGTTGGTAGCCTAGCCCCAGCACCCCAGACAGGGTTGGTAGCCTAGCCCTAGCACCCCAGACAGGGTTGGTAGCCTAGCCCTAGCACCCCAGACAGGGTTGGTAGCCTAGCCCTAGCACCCCAGACAGGGTTGGTAGCCTAGCCCTACCGCCCCAGACAGGGTTGTTTATAGACCACTAACCTAGCTTGACATTCAGTCTCATGTGACAACCAGTCACATATTGTCCATACATATGTACATGAACTCATGGAATAAGAGTAATTATACTACGACTGAATGGGTTATTCACTTTGAGCGGGAAGATAAAACCCATTTAATAATTTGTTCATTTCTGTACGCGTTGAATAAAGCCGCCGATGTAAACACGTTTTGGATTGGTCAGTAATGGTCAATGTGGTGATGTCATCGCTGCGTCAACCAATCAGAGACGAGCTTACTCCATGATTTGGCATGATCAAAAAAAAGATGGTGCACGTCGTAGACATGCGGCCAGCCTAACAGCGTAAGAATGGCCTTTTTTTAAATATTTCCAAGTCGTAGTATAAAGAAAGAACTGTACTCAAGGTTGGAACTACTCGTGTAATTCAACTGCTCTTGTTAAAACTTTATTTTGTATCCAACGCGCGACCTGCGGCCGCTTGTTGGATACAAAATAAAGTATTAACTTGAGCCATTGAATCACACTTGTAGTTCCAACCTTGCGTACAGTTCTATCCAAGAAAACCACAGTGTATGTGGGGTACTCTGTGAATAATACTTACCTTGTAACCCAAGATGCAACTTGGTGAGCATAGTCCACCTCATACTGGACACTGGTATTCTTCCTAAGGCCACTGTCAGAAAGGTCTTGTATTTTAGGGTTGGAAACGTGAGGAAATGTAATTTTTGCCTTTTTTGTATAGGAATAGCATAGCATAAAGTATATCGCATTCACTACAGATGTTTTTTCACAAATAAACCTGTAAAAAAATTAATATTTAATAAAAAAAAAACTAATTGACACGAATGGGGAGCTATTTCCACTAGTAGTTGTGTTTCAACGGGTAGGCCTATGACATCTTGTCAGAAAATTAAATCTAGATTTTTGCAATCAATTATGTCAACTTTCCCGAAAAATTCTTTAATATAGGCCTATAACTATACATAGGCCTATAACAAAGGTTCCACCGGTCCCCCCAAGATTACAACGGTCCTCCAATAATGTAATGAAACGTTACGGTGATCACGCAAAAACGGCATGATGACGTCATTTTCTGGTTAGCGATGCGACGTTGGTGATGTGGTGACACAAGCCGCCTCCGTCACGTGTTACAAAACAGGCCTACACATCTTGCTCTGGTGGTTGGCAACACAAGATATTTCCTAATATTCTGTAGATTTTAAAAACATCGAATCATATTCAAAGTTCAATGATTTAAAAGAATTTCTTTATTCAAAAACACCACAAGCTCTCTATCTATTCTCCAGCGCACTTCACAGCAAAGATGGCTAGCAACGTGTTATTGATCCACACATTATTTGTTCATCATGGTAAATTACTCGAATAGTTGTCATTTTAAAATATTAAACTAGCGATTAAACGGGTCATGATGACGTCATCTTCAGCTTAGCGACGTGACTTTAGAACAGCCAGTCACTCCCTTGTAGACAAGCAACGAACACACATAGTGACGTAAAGTGCCCTTATGGCAGCTTTATTTTATGACTAGGCAATATAGCAGAAGCAAGGGAGCCTTTTTGAAAATGGTTTCATGTATATAAGACTTCTTGAAATTATATTATAAAAAGGGGTCTTTTTGGCATATAATTAGTCCTCGCTTAACCACAAAAGGGGGTGGTTGTAAAATGCCTTGAAAATTCGCGGAAACAGGGCAGGCCTACTTTTCAAATGCTGGAATTGAGCATGAGTAGGCCCTAGGCCTATAGGCCTACATTTAACCCCTGGGTGGGGAGCCGGGAGGTTAGGGTGGGGCAAAGCACTAAATAATGTTATTTGGACTCCATTTAGCATACCACTACCGTATATTTTCAAGAGATCCAATGGAAAAAGTTTATAAAAAGCATATCAATATTAAACAAATAATTAATTATATATAAATAATTATTTCTGGCATATTTAGGGAATAAAAGGCTTCCCACATTATCAACTTTTACCTTTCCTCTCTGATTATTAACTTAGAATATGTTAGTTCATACATGATTGAGGAAAAACGCCTACCCATGGGTGTTTTTCCCCAACCAAAGGGCATTTTGCCCCAACCAAGGGGCATTTTGCCCCAACCAAGGGGCATTTTGCCCCAACCAAGGGGCATTTTGCCCCAACCAAAGGACATTTTGCCCCAACCAAAGGGCGCTTTGCCCCAACCAAGGGGCATTTTGCCCCAACCAAAGGGCGCTTTGCCCCAACCAAAGGGCGCTTTGCCCCAACCAAAGGGCAAAACGCCCTTGACGCTTGACTATTTTCCATTTTCAGAATTTTGACAATAGAACATGTATGATATTGTGGTCCCTTTTGGTAAATGTTGGGAGGGGTGCTGCCAACCGTCTGAATTTCAAATACTTTTAGCTTATGATTTGGTTGAGAAAGAGAGTTTATGGAGTGGAATATTTGCACTTTTTATTGGACTTTAACTGGCCTTTTAATAGATATACAGACAATATTTTTTCTTCCTGTTTATGTCATTGGTTGATAAATAATTTCTGAAAAAAACAAAAATTGGTTTATAATAAGTATATTGATTTTTGAATGTGCAAGGTGCTATGTGATACTACCTACTACAATTGCCCCCCCACGTCCGGTGCTGTACATTCGCCCATTGAATAGGCTATGTGATGTGTTTCAGGAAAATGAGTCACAAGTCAGAAAATTGGTGTTTTTCAAAGTCGTTTACTTACACGATCTCTTTATTGGAATATTTTCATTTTTAGAGTGTCCAGTGAGTGGCAGCTGCTAGTCGGCGCTTTGCGAATGTTATTTGGATATATTTAGGCCGTTTTTCTTAGCACACAGTTAAACATTATTATGGATATTTTGTTTTTCAAATCACCAGCCTTCCCCGTCCCCCAGCACCCAGTGCAAACCCACCCTCCATCCCCGCCTCCGTCCCGTCCAGGCCGTGTCTACACGGCCAACCAAGCATAGGATGAAAAAAAAAACAGCTGACAGGCCCAGGCGAGGTGCGAGCCCTGAACCTTCTCCCCTGCAGTCGAGCGCTCTGGTCCCTGCACTATAGAATTGGTAGTAGCAGTGAGGTTGAACTTTGCTCGTGATATGAGCAGGGCCGACGCTTGCGTAGCGGTGGAAAGTGGCCGAAATAGGTTATTCTAGGGTTGTGCGGACAAGGGACCTAGATTAGGACTAGGAGAATAGTCGGGGTGAGGGGATGGCGGGACTGGAATTGTTCGTCACATGGGTTTTTTAAAAGTTAGATGCAATAAACGGGCAACCTCTCTCCTACCTTGTCCCGACCCTGTGGGTCTGGGGCGCCTGCGCCAACTCTCAGGGAGTTACCTTGACGGCAACTAGTGCTGCCATTTTTTGGGGGCCCTTTTCGTCCAGTCCTTAAAAGCTTTCAAGACTGTTTATTAATTATACCAGTGCGTTTCTTAGATCATCCCATTGAGTATATTTAGCTGCTTTACTGGTAATTATCCACCTAGAAATATTGCAAACGTTTTTTTTTTAAAAAATAAAAATATCTAACTAAAAAGATAAAATACTTATTAGATGCCCTTAATGTTTACATTCATTGGAAACCACTCCGTCTTATCGCTTAAAATATGGTGATATCTTACACTCCATATGTTGTGATTTATGACTCATTTTCCCGGAACAGATCACATATAAGAATACAGGTAATGGTGCCATGGAACGCATCTCTGTAACCTCTCTAGTTCCTGTGTTTGCCCCTGACCAGGAATAGCGCTGCTGCAATAACCACAAGATACTTAGACACTGTACATGTTCAAAGTCACCTGCTCTTCATCTCCTTCACCTGTCATGGCTACCATCATTACCCATCATAGATCTACCCACTCATAACACCAATTACTGCGGGTATAGATCTACCCACTTATAGCACCAATTACTGCTGGTATGGATCTCTTTATGAGGTCCTTGACTGGCGGCACCTTGGAAGCTCTCTTCATTTCATTCTCTTAAATCTTTGAACAACTTTGAACATAGCAACTATAGCTGTGTAATATTGCAGTTAACTTCTTTGACTATAATTATAATGAATGTGAGACGAGGCAAGAAGCACCTGTTAGACATGTATGCATTCAGACCCAATGATCGGGCATTTATAACAAACCCTTCTTGGCTTGAGGATGACCATTGGTCATTCTTGTTCAGTGACTTTTCATTGTTTAATCAATCCATGCTGTATGAGGGTGTAATAAAACAAAGATTTATATTTCAATTGACAATTAATTGAACACCCCTCACAGACTTTCATATGCTCATGGAATTTTCAATTATTTAAGTGTGAACTCTTTACTAGGGATATATAATAAATAGTGAATGCAACCCTTTATTAGGGCCTTATAATAAATAGTGAATGGAACTCTTTACTGAGGGCATATAATAAATAGTGAATGGAACTCTTTACTGAGGGCATATAATGAATAGTGAATGGAACTCTTTACTAGGGATATATGATAAATAGTGAATGGAACTCTTTACTAGGGACATATAATAAATAGGGAATAGAACTTACTATAACAAAACCACATAACCACTGTGCAATAAATCAGACATTACAGTGTATGTATACAGTAGGTTTACAGTGTAAGTATACAGTAGGTTCACAGTGTATGTATACAGTAGGTTCACAGTGTATGTATACAGTAGGTTCACAGTGTATGTATAAAGTAGGTTCACAGTGTATGTATACAGTAGGTTCACAGTGTATGGATACAGTAGGTTTACAGTGTATGGATACAGTAGGTTTACAGTGTATGGATACAGTAGGTTTACAGTGTATACATACAGTAGGTTTACAGTGTATGGATACAGTAGGTTTACAGTGTATGGATACAGTAGGTTCACAGTGTAAGTATACAGTAGGTTCACAGTGTATGGATACAGTAGGTTCACAGTGTAAGTATACAGCAGGTTTACAGTGTAAGTATACAGTAGGTTCACAGTGTATGTATACAGCAGGTTTACAGTGTATGTATACAGTAGGTTCACAGTGTAAGTATACAGTAGGTTCACAGTGTATGTATACAGCAGGTTCACAGTGTATGTATACAGTAGGTTCACAGTGTATGTATACAGTAGGTTCACAGTGCATGTATACAGTAGGTTCACAGTGCATGTATACAGTAGGTTCACAGTGCATGTATACAGTAGGTTCACATTGCATGCATACAGTAGGTTTACAGTGTATGCATACAGTAGGTTTACAGTGTATGTATACAGTAGATTTACAGTGTATGCATACAGTAGGTTTACAGTGTATGTATACAGTAGGTTTACAGTGCATGTATACAGTAGGTTTACAGTGTAGATCAGTGTGACAGTGATTAGCTGATGAGTGAGAGGGGTGACCATCAGGTCGCATGCCCATGTATAGGTGCTACAGGCTGCGCTACTGCTCCACTGGTACCACACTGGTAGGAACCACTCACCACTGTACCACACTGGTAGGAACCTCTCACCACTGGTACCACACTGGTAGGATAAGGACAACCTCTCACCACTGTACCACACTGGTAGGATAAGGACACACTCCATAACTGTAAGTATTGATACTGTCATCGTTTAGATGTAACTAAATAGTTGTATATCAATGTTGGCAATCTGTTGTCCACGAAACGTTTTTGTAAAGATTATGAAACAAGGTTTAACAGTGGGTAATTGGTCAGCATCTTAGTAGCTTGGTACTGTAACAAACACACATTTAATGGTAGAATCAAGGCCAACAAAATGGTAAAACTGTGGCTTTGTTTCCTGGAAAATTAATTCTAGACTTGTGTGAGACTGGTGTATGTTCTCAGTAGCTTAAAGCTGCACTCTCAGTTAAACCTGCCCTCTCAGTTAAAGCTGCACTCTCAGTTAAACCTGCCCTCTCAGTTAAAGCTGCACTCTCAGTTAAAGCTGCACTCTCAGTTAAAGCTGCACTCTCAGTTAAAGCTGCCCTCTCAGTTAAAGCTGCACTCTCAGTTAAAGCTGCACTCTCAGTTAAAGCTGCACTCTCAGTTAAACCTGCCCTCTCAGTTAAAGCTGCACTCTCAGTTAAAGCTGCACTCTCAGTTAAAGCTGCACTCTCAGTTAAAGCTGCACTCTCAGTTAAAGCTGCACTCTCAGTTAATGCTGCATAGGGCCTGTAAGTGTCATGGCCGCCATTGCCCGCTTTTACTTTTTGAATCTGTTATGTCTCACTTTCCATACAGGAAGTGAATTGTGGCCGTAGACAATCTGTTATAAGGAAATATAGATCCTCTCTCCATCGCCCCAGCAATGCCGGGAAGTTTCTGGTCATCATGTATGGAATATTTTGACCCTATATATGGCTAGCCAGTGGTCAGAACCTAGAATAAATCTAGGAGAAAAACTAAAAACAGTGAAAACTTTTTGCCCCAATTATTACAATACAAGCAATGTCACTTCCTGTCACAGAAGAAGTGCGCGACAAACCTGTTGGCAGCCATTTTGAACTTACACGCCCTATTTTCAGCTATTCAGGCCACAAAAACCTTACAAAATTTACTCATGTTATGACTTATAGGACTGGATTTATCATTATTCTGCTGCTGCTATATGTTTATACAAGAGTTACTCATATTATGACTTATAGGACTGGATTTATCATTATTCTGCTGTGATAATATGTTTATACAAGAGTTATTCATATTATGACTTATAGGACTGGATTTATCAATATTCTGCTGCTGTCTGTCATATGTTTAAAAACAAGTATTACTCATATTATTACTTGACAGACTGAATTTATCAAAATGAGGCTGTTATATGTTTATACAAGAGTTACTCATATTATGACTTATAGGACTGAATTCATCAATATTCTGCTGTTGTTATATGTTTATACAAAAACTACTTTTCTAATATATTAGGGGAGGAGCGGGGAGCGGGGTGTGTTGTGTGTGGTTGTGGCGGGGGGGGGGGGATGGGGGATGGGGGGGTTGCAGTGGTCTAAGGTACTGGCTGTGGGCCATGAACCCTGGGAATGATGATTGATATAGTCTGTGATGCTGTATAAAGTTCAAAGGACAATTGGTCACTTCTTCCTGTGCATGACCCAGAGCAATGACAATAAGAGTAACTCAATCACTGGAACACGACTCAACACGGCACAGTTCACCTGAGTATACCATAAGAGCAATTATAGATGTCCTGGAGAGTGCCTTCCACATATCACTAGAGTTTGTTTATCATGATATAGCAGTGACACGGCGCAGGTTATGGTTTTTAAACTTTGGATGAAATACTCTCTTTTTCTTGTAAGATTATTCGAGGTATAAAGTATTTGCATGTATTTGTAAAAGTGCTTGGTAAATGTACCAAGTTCGAAATGATATGTTTATATAAACAAGAATTTGGCGGTAGACAAGGAGAAAACGGTTTTTGCTGACTAATTCCACAGTATCTACTTTTTAGAACGTGCCCCTGCCCCCCCCCCCAATTCCGTTTCTATCATAGGGCAAACAAAAATGTGATGTGTTTCAGGAAAATGAGTCATAAGTCGCAAAATTGATATTTTTCAAAGTGTTTCTTTCACAAGATCATATTATTGGAATGTTCTGATCTTTGGAGAGTTCAACACTTATGGTCAGATAAATCCATGTAACAAATTTCAAGACAATGTATGTAATATATCCCTTCGTTTTAAAGGTCGTCATATGGACTAAATTTAGTTACTTTACTAATTATTAACCCCCAGAAAATTGGAAACTTTTTTTTTCAAAAACGAAAATATCAAACTGATTAGACTCTTTACTACCATTGGAATCGCCTTGATCTCATCTTTTCAAATAAAATGGTACCTCAAAATATATTTTTGCGACGTATGACTCATTTTCCTGAAACACATCTCAAATGCCCCTCCGACACTTCACGCGGGAAAATGGCTATTATGCGTTGTCCAGGACTCTAGTTGTCATGATGCGTTACCGTACTAACGTTGTGAAAATTAGAAGACGTTACGACGCACAGTATATTGAATTATTGCGTCCTTGCCGACTTCAGGCAGGCCAAATGAACATAGGCTAAATAATCGGTGATTAGGCCTACATCTCCTTTACTTCTCAGGATTACTAAAAACTATATATGACCACAAAGATTGAACAGGGAAATTCTGTCATAAAGGAACAGTTGTGCAATGGAAGTGATTCTGCTCACAGTTTTGCAAAGTAAACGACCTAGAAAATCCCTTGCACGGTATGGAAGGATTTTTCTGGGTGCGATGTATTTCAAATTCAGCAAGGTTTTCAAATGATTATTTTTTCTGGGAAGAGTTTCTCTCACAAACCTATTTTTGCGATGTGTTTTTTTCTGGGAGGTTCCCAAATTGTTAGTTAGCACAAATCTAACTCTAGAGACGGAGTTGAGGCAGACTATGTAAAATAGGCCCGAGGCCCTCGCTGAACATTGTTCAAACTTGCGTAGGTCTAACAGGAACCTATATCAGGAACTGGAACTGGAACCTATAAAAAGTTTCCCAGTACAAGTCCCTTCGGCGCTCGTACCGCCTTTGGCGGTGGAAACCTTAAAAAAAGTCTCCGATGATGTCATCAAACTCTGAGAACAGTGCACCCTGTACATAATGATTTGATGAATGAAATCCTTTAAACAAACAAACTTTTGAACAGAAACCTATATAAAAGACCATTATCAACCAGATGTCATGCAAAGAACAGGAGAAATTTAATTCTCAATATTTCAAAATCTGCATTATACAGAAATTGTTTTCTTTACAAAGCCAAAATAGCCTGGTATGCACTGCCCACTGAAACGCATGAATTAGAAACCAGAAAGTTGGGTCAGTTTTTTCAAGTGTGCTGTTTTGCTATTTTGGGATCTGTGAAAGGGGGAAAATTTAGAATACTCTGAATATACTTTTTTGGCCTTGGATCATAATGTACTGGTCTTGACATTCCAAAAAAATTTTATTCCAACAAATTCGGACCTGTGGTTGTCCAATTATTTCCATTTTTAATTTCCTCTTTGATACAGTCACACGTGAAATCCCAATTTTGTTGGAAAATATTGAAACCATTTAATTAAACTGAAGGGAATGACTTGTAAAACCTATAATCTGTATGTTTGATGCTCATATCAGCATAAATAAGCATTTATTATCACTTTCAATCCAAAATTACAGCTGAAGATATTTATTTTGGCTCCTTATGATGTGCCTAGGGAAGGGATTTCATGCATGAAACACAGTAATACATCAGTTGAACAACCTTTATGGAATAGAAATACCATCATCTAGCTTTAAATTAAAATTAAATCATTACAAATGGAACCAAAATTAATTTATAATTACTTTCAACCTAAAGAGAGAGCCCAAGATATATATTTTGGGCCACCCTCTGTCATGATTATTAAGGGATTTCATGCGTTACTATGTTGGAAAACACAATACTAATTCAGTTTAAGTGTCTTTCTGAATTAAGATTGGCATCAACTTGCTTTATATCATATAAAATGGAATAACAACTAGTTTATAATGACTTTTAATCCAAAGAAACAGCTAAGAATATATTTTGGGCTACCCTATGTCAAGACCATTGATGGGATTTCATGCGTTATTCTATAAACCCATACAATATTAATTTAGTTGAACAACCTTTATGAAATAAAAGGTATCATCCCATTGCTTTAAATAATTACTAATGGCTTCAAGATTAATGAATAATTCCTTTCATCCCTTATTTTATTAATATAGAGACTAGCAAATACCCGTGCTTTGCACGGGATTTGCAAGTGGGACAGTGGGGCCCACAACTTCCCACTCTCCTTGTTCCCTCTCCAACCATCTTTCTCTTTCAAGTTGTCTCTGTCAGTTAGTATCTGTATTAACATCCATACCTCAAATGGAACCGTTGTATTGTTGTTGCCTCCCATTCCCTCTCCCCCCCACCCTCCCCCCAACACCCCCACCCTCCCCCTTCCCCTCCCCCAATGCTTTCTTTATGGTACATTGCCGAGCTTTTCGGTCATTTAGACATCGGATTTTGCCATAGTATACGGTATTTCATAATATATCCACTCCCGTCCCGTAGTAAAGCAACAATGACGTCATGCTTTGGGTGACCCAGAATCCTGGTGTAGGGGCACTGATAGGTTTGTTTTCAGGCAGCGCTGGGGGCTCTGGATGGGGGTGCTCGATGTAAACCCATTTCTAACCCCTTTCCAACCCCTTTCCAACCCTAATTTGTTAATGAAACATAGTGGAATGGTTCGGCACCATTTTTGGCAATGTGCATGTGAAATATAATGGAGATCTGGCCAGCGATTTCAGAGAAGATAGCAGTTTAAGGCTCCAAACCATTATTTTATTAATATAGAGATTGACGGTGCTATGTCTATAAGACTCAGGATCTTATATCTGATATATTGTTATGTGTTTCAGGAAAATGAGTCATAAGTTGCAAAAAAATGATTTTGAGATACTATTATATTTGAAAAGATGAGATCAAGCCGATTCCAATGACACTAAACAGTCTAATAAAATGATAAGTATTTCTAGATTGAAGTTTGATATTTTCGTTTTTGAAAAAAAAAGTTTCCAATATTACTGGGGGTCATTAAACAGTAAAATAACAAAATGAAGTACATATGAAGACCTTTAAAACGTAAGGATATATTGCATAGATTGTCTTGGAATTCGATACATTGTTTAACATAACTATAAGTGACACACTCTCCAAAAATCAGAAGATTCTGATAATGTGATCTTGTGAAAAAAAAAGGTTTGAAAAATATCAATTTTGCGACTTATGACTCATTTTCCTAAAACACATCACATATTGTTATCATAGATGATGATATGAATTCTAGTTTTATAACTTGTTTCATGGCTTATCATATACTACAGTGGAACCTCACATATAGACCACCTCTCTATAGAGACCACCCCTCAATTAAGACCAGTTTGTCTCAGTCCCAAGAGTGGTCTCAATAGAGAGGTTCCATTGAATATCATATTGTGTACTTATTAGACAGTCACTCTCATAACAATCTTCTTCTATGCAGGTAACGGCTGGAAGATGTGGATTTTATCCAGAATCCTGGTTAGACATTTGTTTACCTCACACCTGTATAACTTTAGACAAATAAAGTATTTTTCAATGCAATTCAATAATATTGACTTAGGAAATATTACACAGGGTTGTCATGGTAATATGTGAAACTGGAGAATTCAGGAATCAATGTTTATTCATATTTAAGCAGTGGCAGTTAATGACATCTATGGGCATCAAATGGAACTACTACTTGTATTTCACGCCCCCTGGTGTGTGGTATTGACTGCACCAGACGGGCTGACATCTGATACAGCGCCATTACATCAGCACATCACATGTTGCAGCATTATATTTTCCACAAATGTGATGTGTTCCTGGAAAATGAATCACAAGTCGCAAAATGTTTCAAAGTGTTTTTTTAACAACATCTCTTTATTGAAATGTTCTGATTTTTAGTGGATGTAGCACTCATAGTAATATGAATCCATGTAACAAATTTCGGGACAAATATTGCAATATTTCTGGGTGGACAATTACCAGTAAAGTAACTAAATATACTCTATAGGTTGACCTTAGAAATGTAAGAATATATGTGATGTGTTTTAGGAAAATGAGTCATAATTCGCAAAATTGATATTTTTCAAACCTTTTTTTTCACAAGATCACATTATCAGAATCTTCTGATTTTTGGAGAGTGTGTCACTTATAGTTATGTCAAACAATGTATTGAATTCCAAGACAATCTATGTAACATATCCCTACGTTTTAAAGGTCTTCATATGGACTTCATTTTGTTATTTTACTGTTTATTGACCCCCAGTAATATTGGAAACTTTTTTTTTCAAAATCGAAAATATCAAACTTCAATCTAGAAATACTTATCATTTTATTAGACTGTTGAGTATCATTGGAATCGGCTTGATCTCATCTTTTCAAATATAATAGTATCTCAAAATCATTTTTTTGCGACTTATGACTCATTTTCCTGAAACACATAACATACTTAAGACACTGTCTTGAAACTTGCTATGTATGAATCTATATGACTGAAAGTGCTAAACTTCCAAAAAATGAGATCATTCTAAAATAGGTATTTTATAAATCCCTTTGAAAAATAGCAATTTGGTGACTCATTTTCCTGAAACACATCACATTTGTGGAACAATATAATGCTGAAACACGTGATGTGCTGATGGTGCTATAGAAATGTGTGTTCATTTCCACGCCTCCACAGGTTGCTATGGTAAAGTATTAAAGCTGTAGTCTTTGTGGGTAACATCAGTCAAACACTGACGATCTAAAAGTCATTTGACCAAAATATTGGATTATTTTCACGAAAAATTCCTTTCTTTCTTTCTTTTTTCAATATACAATTTTCCATTCAACGGAGCTAAGAAGGAAAGAAAATGAGAAAAATAATTTTGGTGGCTTGGTTTTCCTGGGAGGCACCTGTAACCATTGAAATATATATTTATCACTATTGGATCATTTTGTAATCAAACCAGTTTGATGGCCTGATTATTGTTTATTTACAGACAAGTACATAATAACTTATAATAGAAATAATGATAATAAAATAATATTATTAATAATAATAATATATACCATAAATGGGCGGTCTACCTAATACCTAATTAATAATATAAAATTATTTACAATGTGTAGCATGACAAGTGTACATTTCTTAACTATGACCCTGGAAACAAGTCAGTAACCATAGCAACCACATAGAGACAGTTGTAAGCCCAGCCCTCTGTACAACATATTACATACTATTGCAGACTAATTCAGCACATAGCTAAATGTTAAATAAAGGTGGAAATGGCTCTGCTTTTTGGTTGTCGAGGTTACGTTAGATGAAGCACTTGGAACGACTGTTGCTATAGAAACTGTGCACCAGCAGCACGTGTGTGAAAAAGCTCGCAGCCCTGTCATCTACTGGTGGCTTTGAAGGCGTATATATACATGTATGATTCACATATTGATGTCTACTTTTTACTTACCACAATACAAGCATCTTAGTGAACCATTAGCAGATTAGATGAACCGTGTGTGGTGGGTGGGGGGGGGGGCAGGGGGGCAGACAAGAGGGGCAGGGGGGCAGGGGGGCAGACGAGAGGGGCAGGGGGGCAGGGGGGCAGACAAGAGGGGCAGGGGGGCAGACAAGAGGGGCAGGGGGCAGACAAGAGGGGCAGGGGGGCAGACAAGAGGGGCAGGGGGCAGGGTGGGGGCAGGGGGGCAGCGCAGGGGGGGGGGCATAAGTTTTTAGGAATATTCTAAATTCCTTTTCGTTTAGGAATTGCGAGTCTGGGGCCAAACTGTTCCACACCGTTGGTGCTCGGTACATACTCTTTTTTTTATTTAGTATTTTTATACACCACATGTTCTGTAATAACGACAGTTGAGTTATCAACAAACAAGTACATTGTACAATGAAGTTCTAATAATCAATTGAGGACATTAACATTGAGATATGGGCTCACCAATGATAATCCAATACAGACAAACATGACTCTCTCTAATAGCGAAACACCACTAGATGTAAAATGTTGTTGTTGCCCACTAACATCAGTTCATTTCAGGTTTGCAATGAAAACGAAAATGGAGGAGGTTTCGGCGCTGTTTTTCTCTCTATATTTTTGTTGTATAGATTACTAAAAATTTAGCCATTTTTCTTGATGGTCAATCACTAGTAAAGTGATTATTCATGAACCTCCTCATAATTATTGGTATAAAATGAAAGGTTTAAATGTGGCCTATGTAAACCTCCATGTAAAAGGCTTTGACTGTCTAAACTCAGAAATAAAATAAAATAAAAACATTGAATTAGGGGCATTCCCTTCCCCAACAACCCCCCTCAACATAAACACCCTTCATTGTACAGGAGATATTTCACCTATACCTCGCTACATCTGTAGAAATAATTATAAACAATTAATCTGTGGTAAAATCCTTCCATCCTATAATATTGTCATAAATATCTCATTTTCTATACAGGGATAGATTTTAGATTTGTTGTCAAAACTGTAATGAATGGAGCAGAATAAGTTGCGTCTACAAAGGTTTATTTAATGTGTGTTGGGTTCATATGAGTCAATAGTCCCAGTGCTCTCATAATTATATCAGACAACAAGCGTATATATGGGTCAGATTGTCAGAAAATGTACAATTGGCAGCTGTACACATTTAGTAAATTCTGCTAAATTAAATGGCTACCCTAAAAGAAACAGCCAAACATAGACAGGTAGAAAATAGCCCTTGAATATCAAATTAAATAGCCATGAAATTTATATCGGAGTATTTTATTGTAAATCAGTTTTGGCAATAACCAACCACCAGGAACCCACTGGAAGACTTGGAACCTAGGTTTTAAAACTGGGCCTTCCTTTTTGTAGCCATCATCTATGCAAATAAAAAATGTCTTGAATTGAATTACAATTTGGTCAATACTTAGTAAATTTGTGTATATTCGGCACTGCAATGATACTAACAATCTGTTTGCTTTGGTTGAACTGTATTTTGAACTTTATTTTCGTCTGAAATTTGGGTTATTTGAGGTGATTGACGAAGTTGAATTGTACATTTTCTGAAAATCTGACCCAAATAATACAGCCTCTGTCTGGAGTCTGAATAAGGTATCGATTGTAAAATGTAACTTAAAGATGCTTTATCAGCTGTTGGGAGGAAATGTGGATGATCACCGTAAATCCTTAAATAAAAAATATGATCCGTTTTAGGAAAATGAGTCATAAGTCAGGATAAGTATGGATTTTGGTCTTTGAGATATCATTATATTTGAAAAGATGAGCTCACGCCGATTCCAATGATAGTAAACATGAAGGTCATTTAAGAAGTATTTCTATATTTTGAGTTTGATATTTTCATTTTTGAAAAAAGTTTGCAATGTTTCTGGATGGGGAATTAACAGTAAAGTAACTAAATATATCCATACAAAGGCCTACAAAATTCAGGAATATAATCAATATAACGTCCCGAAATTTGTTACATGGCTTTATATGACTATACGAGCTAAGCCTACTAGATATCAGAACATTTCAATAAAGGGATCTTGTGAAAAACGCACTATGAAAAATATCAATTTTACGACTCATTTTCTTATAACACTTCACAAATATGCTTTCAATTGAATTGAATGTCAAGTTTCATTGGTTAAAGTTTCAGAGAAATACAAAACCTCAGTGATAAATAAAAGATATTTCTATTCTATTCTATTCTATAGAGAAATGCAAAGGTGGATTCTCTATCATGTTGGAAGGGTCCACATTCTGAAATATGAAATTGGTTGCCATTTTAATGAAAGAGCCATACAACTTGAACTAATAAACATAAATCGATGAGTAGATATTCATTAGCTGTACATACAACCCATTTAAGTGCCTATTCACGTGAGCACAGTAGCAGGGTATAGGGTGGTTCGGCTACATATTCATATGAAAGCTCTATTATACTACATATTGTCATTGCTATGGCAACCATTTCAAAGGTGAAAATAGGGTTTTTAAGGGACAATGGCTTAGTAATGGCCATAAAAGTTGTTCTTTTGAACACAATACAGTAACCAGAGTGTCATATAGAGGGTCAAACCTAAATTATAAAAATAGTTATTAGCTGTCCTATTGTTTGCCATCATTATCTCAAAATACATGTCTGCCACTAATTTTCCTGAAAAATATTGTTGCTATAAATAGTTAATAATTAATATATAGTCCATGAGGACATGGGTAGTGTGACGGAGCGGTTCAAGGCGCTGGTTTTAGGCACCAGTCTCATTGAGCCGTGGGTTCAGATCCCACTGCTGCCAGAAGAGTTTTGCACCAAAGGCTCTATGTACCATCTATGTGTGTTGCCACTGTATAGATTGAATGCAACAAAATAGTTGAAGATGAACTAGTGGCATGGGGAAATATTTATAGTTCCTGTCACACTCAGACAGTTCTTTATTACACATGCATTGCTCTGAGAACAACGTTATCCCTAGTGTGTATTTCACTAATGAATTATGTAGGGTTGTCATGGCAACCGATCTGTTTTCTTTATTACAATTACTGCTAAAATTAAAATTTATGACTCAATTTCTTTTCTTTTTTCATGATTGAAGACATATATATAATAATAGACCACCTGATGAAGCCCAAACCACAGGGCGAAAGCTTGTGTTAAATAAAATAACAACCACAACATCTCAGGTTTATTCCTACCCCCGACCACGACCACCAACTCCCACACCGGCTTTAACGATATACCACGATCATCCCCCTCCCCACTTACTCATATATATAATAAATCTGTTAATTAACTCATTGGTTTCAGGCGCTTAGAATATACTCAACTCGTGCAATATTCACACTCCTTCACCCAACTCATTAGTTAACCTGACGACACAATACACAAGTTGATACAATGCTATGTAAACATGAGGTATTGTGTGTAAATATTCTCCTTGCAGTTAATGCTGGACATATATGGACTACAGGCAGTGGTTTACACATCACGGACTGAATATTTCAGTACTGAAAGTGCTGTAATTTATCATTTATGATAGGGGATGTCTGCCTTCTTGAATCATGATTCATATAGAATTATGGGAGTTGTATGTCAGTGTAAAAGCCATAGACAGTCCAAACCCTGAGAACAGATAGGAATGTCAGTGGTTGGATGCCTACTTCGCTTATTGTTTTCCTGGCCTAGGACTAGGCCTTATAATGGGATTATAGTGGCATTTTGTGGTCTTAATGGAAATGTAATTGCACTTTGCGGTTTGAGGCGAGAGGCTTTACATCAGTTTGAAGGGACTCTCTCATCTTTGGGCCTAGACTGTAGAAAACATAATTATGTTCAGCCTATAATATTTAGAAATGATCTCATGGACATAGCCATGAATATTACATGCATCCGTAAAACAATACTTTATCATTCCCATCATTCATTTGTTTTGCATATATCATTTACACTAGCTATGATATTTGTGAAACATCTGAGCATTTTTCCATGAAAATGTTGCTGAATATTTGTTTGTGAGATTTGAACTGAATCCATCTCAGTATGCATTCTAATATCCATTCTAAGAATACTTCACTTATTATCGTTATTGACCCAAAGTGTTCAGGATTTACTCTAGATCAACCTATATTTGGCAAGATGAACTGTTCTCCTAAAAGTTGCTCATATATATACTTAACCACAATCAAGTGTAACGTACATATACATTACTACTCCAAGTCACACCATATTGTTTCTTTTAATGTTTCAAAACTTGAATGTAATAAGTGTAGAGAATCATCCCTAGTCAATGATTAAGGTGATATTGTCCTCTACAAAAGATGAATGTAACTAAGCTATGAAGAGGCTGAAGGCCTCCCGCCAGCCGGAGAGTTGCTCTTTTTATGCCAAACCTATTGCAATAAAAGTTTTCTAAATCTAAATCGTCCACCAGTGGCTCACTATTGCTGGGAATGCAGCTTTAATATGTTGCGCCAACACTTCATGGAATAAACATCAATTTTCCTCTACTTCCAGAACCCAGGATCCATAATGAGGCCAAGTGGCAGCCGTGTGAACTATTATCTACTTCTCATGTGTCTCACAAGTGTGTACCCTAATTGTTGCCATGGAAACAATGGAGTAAACAGCACCAGCAGCACTAACTGCACTCAGAAAAGTACAGGAGCACAGAGAGATGCACTGTGTACTAACAACACCTCCTCCACCATAGACAATAGCACACACAATAGCACAGAGGGGCAGGCCTTCACTATAGACAATAGCAAACACAATAGCACAGAGAGGCAGGCCTTCACTATAGACAATAGCACAGAGGGGCAGGGAGAGGGAAGCACCCAGTCCCCCATACTAACCCTCATGTGGGCCATCAACAATGTAATAAACCCACTCATCCTGCTACTAGGTGTAGGAGGCAACATCGCCACAGTGGTCATCATGACGAGCAAGTCCTTCCGCCACCTGACCATCAGTGTGCTGCTCATTGCCCTGGCATGCTCAGACACAGGCACACTGCTCATGTTCCCCTTCAACAAACCCAACTTCAGGGCCATGATGAAGACGGACGCACGGGCACTCAGCAACACCGGGTGTAAAGTGTTCTTCAGCTGTTTCCGCATCACTAAGATCTTGTCGTCCTGGCTGCTGGTGTTGATAGCGGGGGAGAGGTTCATCTCTGTGTGGCTCTACCAGCAGGCCAAGGTCATCAGCACCAGGAGGAACGCCTTGCTGACCATTGGTGTCCTATTGGTCAGCATCAGTGTGTATGTGTGCACCTGGTCCTCCCTCACTGACACCATCATTAGCAGCACCTGTATACCCAATACACGCCCACCCGGCCGTGAGCACAGGACCAGAGTCTTTCTCTTCATCGGCATCAGCCTCCTCTGCTTCCTCCCGGCAGCCATTATGCTAATTATCAACTCCCTGATTGGCTACAAGCTCCACCGGGCCCAGGTCTCCACCAGTCAGAAGAGCAATGACAAGGTCAAGGCGACCTTCATGCTGTATGCAGTGACCTTGTCCTTCTTCGTCCTGTTACTGCCCATATCCCTCGCCCACCTCACCTTCCATGCCATGGATAAAAATATATTTGAGGTGACGAGCCCAGCCATGGTGGTGTTCAGGGAGGTGGCGCAGGTGATGGAACTGCTCAACTCCAGCATCAACTTCCTCCTCTACACAATCAGCAGCAAGACATTCCGCCGCGAGATTGTTAAAGGCCTTTGTCCACAGGTGGCAGCACGGGTTATGCCTGAGGGCACTTCTAGTACTACTGGATAGTCGGGGAGCAGGGGGGCAAATGTCATTGGACAAATAAATGGAGAAACAGTACACCAAATGATGTTCAATTTGTATGTATCCTCTCCAACATATTTGCTTGCTTAATAAACCTTACAGAGTTAGGATGAATTGATACAGAATATTGTCCACAGATGGTAGCACAGGTTATTCCTGAGATCACACTTTGTCTACCTGTTATACTATACAAGCTTCCTCTCCATGTATCCTCTCCACAATTAATGTTTGTTTGTTTGCTGTTTATTAAACGTTGCTGGTTAGAAGGATACTTTGGGATGTTGGGAACAGAATAGAACTCATGTATGTGTTAAAATAATCGATTGGTTTCCTTTTGATTTAAATATGAATTTATGAGAATGGGTGTAGGGAACGGTACTATGGGGGCCATTGCTTGTTTATGTTTAATGTTTCCGGGGATAGCCAGAAAAAATCCACATCGCTGTTGAAATGCAAGTTGATGCAATTTCAACTGGAATCGCACATACTCCTGCAGCCATTTGTGTATGTGCCATGATAGTGTGCAAACTTCTATAACGGTCCACCACTAATCACAGGAGGTCATGTGAAGATCGGAAATATCCAAGATTTGTAGGTGACAGCAGGTATCTTTGAACAACTGTATTACCAACTGTATTACCAACGAATCAAGAAGATTTCTTCACAGGACATGCCCAGATATATAAGTATTTAAGTATGTTAAAAGTGTGTGATTATAGTTTATTTTTTCTACCTTTTTGCACAATTGTCAGAAGTACATCATAGCAAAACATTTTCAGTGTTCTTTACCTCCATATCTTTGTAATTTGAAGTGATCCAAATCACACATCCTCTGCAAATCCAGAGCTGCAATTTCACACAAGTTTGCAAATGAAATTGCAAGTGTCCAGAAAGTAAAAGTCAAATACCAAATCATTATTTTTGAAATCACACAAGTTCACTGCCGATTTGCACAAGATTTCTACGGTTTGCACAGGATTTCTATGATCCCACCTGCAAATGATTGCATCAGTTTTTTAAATTACCTTGAAAAAGGAGTAAAGAAATCCGAAACGTTGGTCAAATACATCAAAATAAACATCTCAAGCAAATATCAACTTGACATCGTCTTTCTTACGGTTTTGGTGTTTATCTCTTTAAATCGATTTTTAAATTACAACTGTGTAGTCATTGTCTTAGGCCACCACTGTTAGGTCAACCCTCATTTATTGATTAACTTTGAGAAATACAAGAGATCAACAGATGGATTCAGAAATGAAACTATGGAGGTTTCCTTCCTGAACAATATGGTTGTGTAGTGGGTCAGCCCGATAACAGCATGACAATGCTGCTGTACCAATATAACCAAACTAACGGCAGTGGAGGCATCTCTACTAGAGTCAGGAACGATAGCAAGTCCCTACTGGATCCACCAGGAGGCGACATACAACCATAGCGAGTCTTTACTGCAGACACCCTCGGGGGATGGTAGGTGAAGAGTACACCTTCTTCACAAGGAGATCCGCTCTTCGCTTAACACTACAGGCTTGGGCCACACCATGGAGTGAGATTAAGCACCTATCCCATTTGCTTGTGATTCTGTTTCTGGGTCAATAAACTTGATTTAACAAATTTACCCACATTTGTTTAGTCCTTTCATGAAATGCGCGACTCAAGCCCACAAATCTACAGTTCACTACATTGGTGCTGCCTAGGGGCCATCTAGGGTTTTGTTAAGGTGTAAGAATGGAACACTGAGAAACGTGTGGTCTTCATGAGAAGAGCAAGGCCACTGTTTAATATATTCTTAGGAAAGGTACAGTCTCCTCAAGGGTCTTGCATAAGTAACACCCAAAAGCATCTTTTTTGGCTTTCAGATGGCATCATGGTAGACAGAGGGATTGCAGAAAACGTGGACGTGGACCCCGCAATCCTGTAGGCTGAGGTGAAAGCCAACAAGGCCCTAGCCTTGATGTTTAGTAAGTGCTAGGATGTCACAGATAATTTCCTAATTTCCTAATTTCCCAGGCACAGCATCACATTCAGTCAGTGAGGCATTGCAGGAGTTAGTCTGGTGGCTACTCTCCATGGTTTGAAGTTGTACTAGAATCCGAACAACTATCGAGACTTGATGGAGAAGGCGCGATACTCAATTGATATGGGTGAGCCAGAATCCACAAAATGTGGAGTCAACACCAGTTATCAAAGCACTGGACGATGCTTCTGGAATGCTTACAACAGCAGAGGACAAAGTCCTTAGACTGATGGTGAATCCCAGGAGTATCGGGACCATGAGTGCGTGGAATATGTGCTGATGTTCCTTTCTCAGCCTCTTACGAGTTTGAATAACACAGGGAAGTTACCCTCACATAAGATTAAAACAGTAGTCACAGAATAGCTACAGGATCTGTGGCTGTGCAATACAATACACCATCCGTGTATAAAGGGTAGACAAGTGGATTTCTCAGTGTCTTCACCGCAATGTGGTTACATGAATTGCCTGGGGAATGTGTCAATTCCATTGGTGGAAGATGATTCTAGACAGACTGTTAAACAACCTCAGGGTCAGATCGTACAGCCCAGCCAAGTGCCTTCCATGGGTCGTAGAAGATCGCTGATGCTTGGGATGGATGTGAGTATTGTCTATGATGAAGATTGTTTGGCGGTTATCCCCATGAATTCCTTTGGTGGCAAGGGTGAGAGCCCTAAACCGAAATCTTTATGCCCTTTCTGTAAAGGGGAGGACTGGGAGGAGTTCTTGGCAGCAGCCGTTAATTATGCAGAGCTGTTTAACTGGTCAGAGGATACCCTTATGAGGGAACTCTATGTGGGGTCAGTCGGTCTCTCTTTTGCTTAATGATATGGTTACTCACCTAAGAGCTGTGTTGGACACGAAAATGGAAGAGGAAATGCAAGATTGTGTTGGAACTGATTTCCTTTGCGCTGGGGGCAGCTTACTAATGCGTATTGGGTAATTCCGGTTCACTGACTCCTACTTTCAAGAAACATCAATATAAGTTTTACGATCAAAAGAAACAGGGGGCACAGGTTGTATTAGCTGTGGTTGAAGCAGAAATGCTTATAGCAGACTTTGCTGCTTTCCAGACATACCGGAAAGAGGCTTGAGGCACAAAAAGTTTAAACTTGTTGGTACTGCACCAGCTAATGGCAAATTGTCTATGAAGGGTAAGGCTTTTATACAACCTTACAAGGGCATTAAGAAAGATGGTCAGAAGAAGGAGTCCAGAAAGGGGAACTGACAGCGCTTGTTGGCTGTGTGGCAATAAAGGTCACATCCAGGCCAATTGCCCCCACCTGAAATTGTTTCGTGAAAATTTCGTGAAAAATTCAGGAGCTAAGGCTTCCCAGAGTATGAAGGTTGAGTTGGGAAATTAGATCAGGTCTTGCATACAAGCAGTGACGAGACCCTGACGAGACCCGCGCTTGCTCTGCTCATGCCTGTAAAGGTTTGATTGTGAATCCTGGCAGCCATGGTTCGCAGCCAAGGTTAGACAAGGGGGAGAGTTCAACCTCTTATATATGGGCAGTGCTATACTCGTGATTGGGATACAACACTACTTCCAGGTGAATCTCAGGGAGGATATGCGGCTGGGCGCGTTAGAAGTTAACATTGCGTCGGTGGACATTGATTTATTTCACCTCTGGAATGGAGTATCCATAGAGTTTGTATAGACGCGCTATATGCAAGTGAGCGGGAAGAAATATGTTTCATTCATCCCTAGGGAAGAAACAGATGACCCAGTTTATCCTTCTGCGTTTTCATTGGTTGATGTGAAAGTAGGCCAGCTTTGCCATAGTTACACGTCATGCCATGACGCTACGTCGTCTGCAAAGCATTGAAACTGCCCTCGCCGTATTTCTTTCGCAGCAAGTTACCGTAATTAAAAGCATTTTAATATGTTTAAAATCATTTGTAAGAGGTCAAATAAATCTAGTACTAACCTTAGTGCATGTCTGTGGGATTGTTCTTCACTGCACCTCAGAATTCCTCCTGCCTGAAAGACTGTACAACAGCATGGTGTCCCTCCTGGAAACAGAATATAGGATATCCCATGCCTCACAGGCTACAAATGTTCTGTGGCACAACCTAGCACATTGCATGATGATTCAGATGAGGATTTATGACATTTTATACTTAAATTAAAAAACTTTTTTAATACATCTTATGACAATACATCCAATTGTACATGAGAGACAATAGATGGGTGACTTGACACCAAAAATCCAAGCTACAGACACTCAAACATAGGAGGTTTTTTTTAACTTAAGCGATCATCAGAATATCTTTTTAATTGCTATAAATTCAACAATTAATTTTACAAAAACTACTGCATGCAGAATCAAGTGGTTGGTATCCATCAATAGATAATTATGTGCCCTACACATGATTTTATTTAACCTAAGATGTAAATGCATTATCCTCAGAGTTATTGGCAAAAAACCAAAAAAAAAGTCTGAAAAATTGGTGGCCATCTTGGATTTTCTCTGCAAATATAGGTCAGCGCAAGTGGCATCCACCATGAATTTAATCAGTGATGGTCAGCCTACCAGTCCAGGGTGGATGCCACCCTCCAACATTCCGTACCTCCTAAAGTGATTTCTAAGCCCCTTTTGAAATTCTGCCTCCAGTCTAATAGCCATGAGTATTTTTTGTTTGTTTTTTTGTTTTTAAAAGGTTTATTCAATATATCCTGCCATCGAGGCTCTTACAATTCTAATGACATTCATATTGTGTCCCTTATATTTTTTAGTTTTTTTCTGGCTTTCTGATTTTTCTTAACTTTCACCAACTCTTAGGTAGTTCTTTTAACTAAATAATTAAAGACAATTTACACAATGTTATCACCAAACCGTGAGCTGAGTCATTCAATTGTATCGTAATCGTTGTTCCTCCAGCTCTGCTAGGAATTTATTCCATAAATTTGATTTCCCCCCCCTCTACCTCGCAGCCATGAGTATCACATGAATCCATAAAACAATACTTCATCCTTCCCACCATGCATTTGATTTTCATAATCATTTACACAAGCTATGATATTCATAATAGACAATGTGCAATGAGACATGCACATTCCATATAGGGGAAGCTATTCCAGCAATAATAGATACCTCACCCACTTTCACAATGTCTCACACAATTAATATATTAACACTTTGAATAAACATCACTTTTCCTCTACTTCCAGAACCCAGGATCCATAATGGGGCCAAGTGGCAGCTGTAGGAACTATTGTCTACTTCTCATCTGTCTCACAAGTGTGTACCCTAACTGTTGCCATGGAAACAGCAGCACCATTAGCACCACTAGCACCAGCAGCACCAACTGCACTCAGTACTGTACAGCAGTAGAGATCGATGCACTGTGTATTGACACCATGTCCTCCAATAGTACAGAGCAGCCGCCATCCTAACCCTCATGTGGACCATCAACAACCCACTCATCCTGCTGCTAGGCATTGTAGGCAACCCAGCCACCATGGTCATCAGGACGAGCAAGTTGTTGTACTCATAATTCTATGATTAAATTTCTAAATATGATTATATTTATAAGGTTACGTAACATGACATAATTAATTAATAAATATAAATGTATTATATATAACCCTTATGAATATTTCATGTACTGAACATTACATGTATTTCCTCCGAGAAATGACAGTTGGCGAGCCCCACAGGCTCAGCCAAGCTATGACGTAATTGTATTAATTACAGGTTGGTCACATGACCACCTGCTCTTCTCCTTCTCCTTGTGTCCATGTGACCTATATCTCATAGGATATGCATATAACATTTGTATTGATGTTTCTCATTGGTTAATGTATTCCTTTACTGCTATTGGTTACCTAACCTGACACACCTGGTATTGCATGGCATATAACTCCATATTTCAATAATAAAGAACTACTTCTCAGATTATTCTGAAACCTTACATAATACTCTTCACTTTGTTATTCATATTGCCGATATGTTCTAGGTCTACCAGATTCCCTGAGAATCTCATATATTAAAGTCCTTCCGCCCCCTGACCATCAGTGTGCTGCTCATTGCCCTGGCATGCTCAGACACAGGCACCCTGCTCATGTTCCCCTTCAACAAACCCAACTTCAGGGCCATGATGAAGACAGATGCACGGGCACTCAGCAACACTGGGTGTAAAGTGTTCTTCAGCTGTTTCCGCATCACTAAGATCTTGTCGTCCTGGCTGCTGGTGTTGATAGCGGGGGAGAGGTTCATCTCTGTGTGGCTGTACCAGCAGGCCAAGGTCATCAGGCCCTAGGACTGATATTGTTATCCATAAACAATTTACCATTGCAAGTCAAAAACACTAATCTTCAACTTTTTGCTGATGACACCATTATTTGTAAATCAGATAAAAACCTACCCACCTTATCAAACCACCTGCAAACCGATCTAACCAATATTTTTTTTTTAACATATCTTCATTCAGGTAAATAAGTGCTGGCATATGCCATAGCAATACATTGGCTCAGGTAATTCTGCCTTACCCGGAATTTTCGCAATTACAATTTATCATCTAATATGACAGGTATTATGCAGTGTTACATATAACAATTCCAATAAGTGGTGGTGATAATAATGAGATGAGATGAGTGGTGATTATGAGTTGAGTTGGGTGGTCAGATGTGTAAACATAACTTATGACGATGAGTAGATGCAATTTTGGTCTGGTGCAAAGCTAACAAAATTTCTCTTAACAAGGACAAATCTAAAGTTATGACTTTCCTTAGAAGGTCTTCTCTGAGATCCAAGTGGAAGGCCGAATCCTTTGCTTACAAGATATTCCTGGGCCCATGTGAACTAGAAGTCAAAGTTATAAGTCTCCAAGTGCCACGTTCACGTGTACCCACAGGGGGAACTAGGGGAATCCCCCCCCCCCCCCCCTGTAAACCAGGCTATGTATACCCTAATGCTAAGGTTTGGCCTTGAAGCATCTACTAAAATTCCAGTTTCCTGAGGGTGGCGCTGACGTCTAACGACCGCACTTTACACATTTTACATTTCATATCGTCTCTAAATATGCTTTAAATATATCATTTATGGAATCTAAATATTCCATAGGATGTATGTAACCTTCATCAACAACAACGGTTTAACTTTCTAATTTTCATTTCTCACATATCTGGGTTCAAGTACAGACATCATATGTGTCATTTGACTAGAGCAGACCAGTATATCTACAGACAGCCAAGCTTCATCTAACGTGAGACAGATGAGTATGGCACGTCTGACCTCAGTATGAGTCTATACATACTATCTGGGTCAGGATCTGGGTCAATGCAGATCCTGTATAGGATCTGACCTAGATAGACCTCGGCCTAGGCGCGATCCCAGAAAAAAATGAATATCCCCGAGAAATAAATCACCCCTTTCACGACAGCTGACTTGAGACTGTACGGCTGCCAGTAAACGCCAGACATCTAATTATTCTTCAAACACAGAATTCCTATCTGTACAGCATTTGGTGCCACTGTGCATGTCTGTTACAGAGCATCCTGTGATGGATTCTGATGAAATCTGGTATACAAATATTATTTGGTATCATTTTTATTGAAAGTGTAAGGCTGAGCTATGTTTGTGCCAAAGCATTGGAGAATACTCCTGCTTCTGTTGGTGACGCATGGTTCAAGGTTTCCAGTGTGATCTCAATAAGCCAGAAGATACACTGTCAATGCACCGTTTACAAAATTGTACTCAAAACCATCCATTTGAAGATACAAGTTTTTACAAAACCGTTTACAACACATTCCTGAGGACGCATAATGCTATGGAGACACTGCTGCTATTTACTGAGCCATGACCGTAACTGATCTAAACGTTTTTGAAGACAATTTTATTTTGGTAAAACAGTCTGTACAACTCTGCGTTTTCATTAACTTTTACAGTAATAGGATCTATCAAATTAATCACAAGTTGCAAAAATAATAGTTTTCAAATGTTTTTCCCACAGGAACTTGTCGTTGGAATGTTCTCGTTTGTATTGGTAGCACCCTCTGTTGTATCAATACATGGCAAAGATTTCAAGACTGCATATTCAAAATGTCTCTGCATTTCCAAGGTCCACGTTTATTCACTTCAGGTAATAACATAACATCACATAGAGACATTATTTTCAGCCAAACGTGATCAGGTTTCAGGTCCTTTTTCACCTAGTAAATTTGAGGTGGTCATAGGCTGTGCCTAACATATAAAACCAATCAAATGTATTATTAAACAATGAAGAAATGTCAATCAAACATGTTAATTATAAGGTGATGATAAATCAAGACGTTTTCAAATGATTTATTACTGTGAATCCTTAAAAAGTCAATATATTATGTTATAATGCTACCCTATATATCATGGTATTATATTGTGCCACATAATCTTATAATATAACCTTGAGACTTACAGAACCCATGGGATTCTGGTACTGAAGAAGTTAAATATTGTGCAAGTACTTATAATTATAGGTAGATCTATAGACAATAGGCAGCAGTCCTATTGTAATACCAGTAATTATACTTAAATTATAGATGGACAGATCTATAGACAATAGGCAGCAGTCCTATTGTCATACCAGTAATTATACTTATATTATAGGTGGACAGATCTATAGACAATAGGCAGCAGTCCTATTGTAATACCAGTAATTATACTTATATTATAGATGGACAGATCTATAGACAATAGACAGCAGTCCTATTGTAATACCAGTAATTATACTTATATTATAGATGGACAGATCTATAGACAATAGGCAGCAGTCCTATTGTAATACCAGTAATTATACTTATATTATAGATGGACAGATCTATAGACAATAGACAGCAGTCCTATTGTAATACCAGTAATTATACTTATATTATAGATGGACAGATCTATAGACAATAGACAGCAGTCCTATTGTAATACCAGTAATTATACTTATATTATAGATGGACAGATCTATAGACAATAGGCAGCAGTACTATGGCAATATCTGTAATTATGCAGAATGTATGTGTAGATTTTGTCATACATATTTATATAGAGAATAATTGAAAATGTTCTATATCTTATTGCATTTTACCATGTGTGTACTGAGGTAACCTTTTAATGGGTTGTTTACCCCAAATACCAAACCGGACACTGTGAGATGGATGAGTACATCCGGCCCTTCGAGGAATTAAGGGTATGACTCGAGGGTCATACACATAGAAAATACATTAGTAACCGGACACTGCGTAATAATGATGTGAGATCCAGGGGAAGCCATGCTGAAGGCTGTGTGACTCTACATATGAATGGACCAAGGCAGTACAGAATTTAAAATTTTTCTGAACACGAGAAAAAGTCTTGCAACTGATTTCTTATTGCAGCAGTTATACGTTTAGATATAACACATGACTTAAGTTGGACACATCACTATTACAATTAATCAACTTTATTTGAAGTCTTTTCCGACTTAATCATAAACGGTACATACAATATATACAATGTGGAACTTGACAACATCCTTGCAAATGACATGATGTTGGGCCAGGGTTAACACACAATTCTTAACAAATGGAATATAAATAACTGGTAAATTTGAAAATTTGCATCAATACTAATCGTTACACATCTTATTTTAATATATCAACTTTGTTATTTTAAGGGCACCATCGCAAAAGAACTATTTTTAGAATTTGATTGTCCCATTCATCTATCTGTTTTTTACCACATGAATAAAAATTCAATATATATGACAATATTTACTCTCCATATTATGCATGATAAAACAAGGCTCATACACTCAGGCATTAAGCCAAAGACATGAGGTGGATTATAAGGTTTAACACCCGAGTCCCAGATGGTTTAAATATTCTGAAATAAAAAAAGTTTAAATTTCTAAATAACCGCTTGAAAGAATAGTCACAGTATATGTATATCTAAACTTGCATTGCTTTATTAAGGAATCAGTCAAGTCTCAGGAGCAATGTGTTAATTAAATGTGATCCGTTTTAGGAAAATGAGTCATAAGTCGCAAAAAATGGATTTTGAGATATCATAATTATTTGAAAAGAGATCAAGCTGATCTCAATGATAGTAAACACTCTAATAATCTAATAAGTATTTCCAGATTTTAAGTTTGATATTTTTATTTTTTGAAGAAAAAGGTTTGCAATATTTCTGGGAGGCAATAACCAGTAAATTATCTAAATATACTCCATATGTGGACCTTTAAAATGAAAGGACATTATATACATTGTCCTGAAGTTTGATATACTGGTCGATGTAACTATAAGTAATACATTCCCCAATGATCAGAACATTCCAATAAAGAGATCTTGGAAAATAAAACAATGTGAAAAATATCAATTTTGCGACTTATGACTCATTGTCCACGTCTCAAATAAGGTTGAGGGAATTTAACTATTGTCATTTGATAACGAGGAAGGTATTGGGTGGACCTAGGCAGACTGTAATCAGCCTTGCACAGAAGGACCATTACAGATCAGACCTGTGTCGTTTCAATGATATAATATTAACATGGAGAGATCCAACTTTCCTCACAGGTATTTGTTTGCTTGTAAATCATGTTTTTATTTTTCACATTATTCTGCTTATTAACAGGTTTTGTTCAATCCATCTTTATTCAATCATTTCCGGCTGCATCATGAACGATACTTATGTCTTAAAGGAACGTGGAATTTGACAATACCTTTGCAAATGTTTTAATGACATACCAATGTGTTAAAGTCTTAGCGTCTTATTAAGGCATAACGCTATTATTTACTATGTTTCTAGGTGACATAGAGTGACACATGGCAATAACTCATGAAAAGGTCTTGTGTCTGATTCTGGATTAAAGCAATGTAAGCTAGTTTATACAACCTGAGCCTTGAATTGTACAGTTTACAAATTGATCATGCACAATTTTAACTTATCATTTTATTCTGGCTTAATCATGAACGTACCTACAGCAATCTATGATATTTGATATACCATGTGAAATTCAGCAAATGTTTTAAATGTGTGACACTAGTTAATTCTAATAACCTTATTGACGCACTAAATGCTCTATCATTTAACATAATTCTACCGGTAACATAGGATGACAGGTATCTGAGCATGTATACTGTGTAATGTTACAAACTTTTGCAAATGTTTTTAATGACATGAAAAAGATTTAACGCATGAAAAAGATTTAGTTCTTAGAAGTTATTAACGCATTGCCTATTATTTATAATTTGGAGGTTTTGGAGGTTTCATAAAATATCAGTGACATGCAGTGGTCACAGTTTCACAATTGATGACAATAATAAATACAGACGTCTGCAGGGGTGGCAGCTGAACTGCATGAAGACATGGTTGATGGTGCAGTGGTGGTCAAAGGTTCCTTGATGAGGAGGCTGTGACGAGGCTGCGTTGGATATAAGGCACAAGTTTGTTAGTTATGGAGTCTTACAGATATTTCTGACAATATTATTGTAAATGAAGCCAATATATGTTTGGAATGAAGAGTAACTAATATTCACACCCTGGCTTTGATACAAGGAAATTCACACTACTTTACATCAGGCGAAAATAAATTAGCCGAATTATTTTTAGGCCTTAGACATGTGGGTTCATAGGTCAGTAGGTTTTGTAGGTCGGTAGACTTTTTTTCTTTTTTTTTAAAGTAAAACTTATGTGATATGTAGCAAGCAAACGTCGTCATGGGACCCAAAATATTATTTTGTTTACTTTGGTTATTATACTTTCTTTTTAGTCAGCGACAATTTTTTAGGGTCAGTGGGAAACCAGAAACAAAAATGATTTTATCTTAGACCTGAGAGTAGGATCAAGCCATCGAGGAGGCAGTTGAACCAAGGAGTATATAATTGGACTTCCCTTCAATCGTTTGAGTGAATGAGATATGTGTTCCGTAATAATATGGAGCAAAATGTTTAAACATATTTGCATATCCCTTAAAGCTGGAGCATATTGAGTTTAAATCCCTTCAAGGCTCATGATGCTAAGGTGGTGAAGTAATTAAAGAAAATCATGAAAAAATCCAGTTAATGCCCAGGGATACAAGACTCGCACAGGGTGTTAATCTCATTCCAACCTCAATGCCAGACTGAGAAATATAACAGATCGCCACATGTTAAGGGCCCAAAACTATGGAATAGACTGGGAAAATTAAATAAAGAAAAATCCTGGTCTATTAGAAATATAATGACAGATGGAGAGAATGAGATTATAACGCCTGATATTGTTGGTCGTTTGTATGTGTATTACATTGACGAAGTGCCCCTTTGTGGAATGAATGAGAAGAAAAAAATGATTAGTGAGTTATTGAGAAGATTAGACTTCTATGAAGTCGGATTTGGGCACATTTGTGTCAAAACACAGTGAACTATGCTTGCGATTTAGGTTTTTATTGCGACTCATGTATCGTATTTTATATGCCCACAAAAAAATGTTAGAAAATGATGGAACAATGGTTTAAATATGTAATAATAATGTTTCATGCTTCTATATCTGTATCATCTTGGAAGGAAGCGTCTATATAGTAACTTCAAAGTTAAAACACCAGGTGGAGCCATAAGCGGCTATAATGATACTTGTAGTATGCGAAGTATTGGTTAATAAAAATAACACCAGATGTAGCCACACACGCATACGATCTATGTAGAATGATAGAGAGGGATGTAAACTACTACTGATTAATGTGAGATTGTTTAATGAACTTAGAAAATTAAATTATCCTCAATCTATTTCAATTAATGTTTATTGGGGAATGAGAACTTTCACGGTAATGTGAAACTTCGCCAATGAAATTTATTAAAAAAAATAAAATTGTCATACCTTATACTGAACTGTTGATCATTCCTCTGTGTGTGTCTGGGTTGTTACTCTACTATGAACCCTCTTGTGTTGTGTAAGGTTATCCAGGCTAATGGCTATAAACGAGCAATGTTCACATGTGAAGGGAGTGTGTGAGTATGTCCTCATATGTAGCCTCAAGTTACCAGCCTGTGCTGTCCTATAGTCACATACAGTACATTTATAAGGCTTTTCTCCAGTATGTGTTCTCATGTGTCTCCTCAGGTGGTGTGCCTGTGCTGTCCTATAGTCACACACAGTACATTTATAAGGCTGTTCCCCAGTATGTGTTCTCATGTGTCTCCTCAGGTTCCCAGCCTCTGTTGTCCTATAATCACATACAGTACATGGATACTTCCTCTCACCACCGGTGTGTGTGGCCAAATGTCTAGTTAAATTACTTCTCACTGTAAAACCTTTCCCACAAACACTACATGTGTGTGGTTTCTCCCCTGTATGTGTGAGCTTGTGGTGCATCATACTACTACTGTTATCAGTAGAGTAGGTGCACAGGTCACACTTGTGGTGTTTGCTGCCCGTCCTGTCTCCATGGTGACGTCTATGGTTCAGCATCCACATCTCTGAAGGATAGATGCGCTCACACACGCCACACTCCCACACCTCAAACCCTGCAAGTATAAAATCAGTTTACACCAGTCTGCACATCACACTAATAGCAGAGTATTTAACATTAATAGGAGAATGATCTACTGTTGATGTAATAATGCCTATGAATGTTTGAATTCTTGTGCTTCTGAGGTTTTTAACAAGTAACAGTTACAGATGTACACACACCACAAATCTGTGGTTGGTGGGTATGGGTGTAATGATCAATTGTGATTTTAAGTAATTGTAAATAATAAAACATTTAAATACAGTAATGTTCAAGTGTACCATTGTTATCCCGAAAGAGAGGGAGAGGCAGAAGGAGAGAGAGAGAGAGAGAGAGATGGGGAGGGAGGGAGAAAGAGAGGGGAGGGAGAAAGAGAGGGGAGGGAGAGAGAGAGGGGGAGGGAGAGAGAGGGACAGAGGGGAGGGAAAGGGAGAGAGAGGGACAGAGGGGGAAAGAGAGGGAGAGAGGGAGAGAGGGAGGGACAGAGAGAGGGGGAGATGGGGAGGGAAAGAGGGGGAGAGAGAGAGAGGGAGAGAGAGGGAGAGAGAGGAGAGAGAGGGAGAGAGAGGGAGAGAGGGGAGAGACAGGGAGAGAGAGACAGGGAGAGAGAGAGGAGAGAGAGGGTGAGAGAGAGGGAGAAGAGAGAGAAAAGAGAGGAGAGGAGAGAGAGGGGAGAGAGGAGAAAGAGGAGAGAGAGGAGAGAGAGGAGAGAGAAGAGAGGAAGAGAGAGGAGAGGAGAGAGGGGAGGAGAGAGGGGGAGAGAGAGAGGAGAGAGGGAGAGAGAGAGAGGAGAGGAAGAGAGAGGGGAAGAGGGGAGAAAGACAGTGAGAGGGAAAACGAGAGGTTCAGACCAGATCCAAAGAAGTCTTGTGTCCAGGCCCAGGCGGAGGGAGAGCTTGGTAAGCAGTGGCTTAGCTTTTGGGGTGGTCAATACTTTTTGGGATGGCACTTGGGAAATGTGTGATGTTTATGACTTGGTTGACAATGACACTGCTGTGCCACCTGACTCATGCTTGCAGCAGTATGCTGAGATCACTCCCAATCATATTATGATAATTTTAGTATGATTACAGCTTCAGGTCGGGGACCATGAATTTGGAATTTCGAAGATGTTGTGAATGCCTTTCAAGTGAGAAAACTTTGGTGGACACTCAGGATGAAAACTCACTCTACTTGGCACCAACCAGCCTGGGATCGATCCACCATCTCATCTGATTTCAATAACCCTCACTGCCATGAATATGACTCCACTTGGATGTTGTCATGGCATTAAGCAACCATTACTCACTCTCTCCCCAGACATCCCGCTTGCAGGGCATCATTGCTGAGAGTCCCACACTCTCCAAACTCGGCCACCACGTCTCAATATATACAATTCCCTTGTTTATTTATTACTCACCTGCTCTCTTGTATAAAGCATGGATCTCTGACTTCTCCTCCTGTATACCCAACTCTTTGGCATATTCGTCCCCGTACCAGACGAGCAGCTCAGTGCCGCTCCTGATGGGTTTAATGGTCCTGTAGTAAACCTCCCCTTGATATTGGTACGCCTGCAAATTTTGCTCCTCCTCATAACGAGCACAATTAACAAACCTGAGCCAATTAGCAAACCTCTGATACTGGGCGTCAATGTAGTGTGAGATGACATCTCCATCCTGGTAGATCTGTAGTAGTACAATGTTATATATAGTTATATTAACCTGAGCCAATTAGCAAACCTCTGATACTGGGCGTCAATGTAGTGTGAGATGACATCTCCATCCTGGTAGATCTGCAGGTGAATACAATGTTATATATGTAGTGTCTGCAAGGTCTTAATCAACTAGAACTTAATACAAATACAACAATAATGAATATATTCAAATTATCATGAGGGTGAGCTTGTAGAGCTGAAACACCCACTGTCTTGTGCATAAAGAACTAACACAGGGATAGCAGGCAGTCCCATCAACAACCGTGTTACCTCAGGATAATCCCAGTTAATCCTCAAGTAAGTATTTTGGTTAACTGAAATATTATCCCTCGGCAACACTACGTTGTTGACGAGACTCTGTGAGGTTTCAAAGCTAGACTACCTCAAACCCCTTTTGTTTTTTAAGTATCTATTTTCAATAATCAAATCTTCAATTTATTGTCAACCTATAAATGACATGCAAATCTTTTCTATTTTTTTCTTTTTCCCTGGCTGAACCTCCAGGGTTACACAAGTTCGTTAAATTTTCCTGGCTGAAGCTCCAGGATTAAACCTTCCACCAACACATACTTCATTGAACATTATCCAAGACCCTATGTCCTTGTTGTAAAACCATCCAAAAGTAAGGGCATTCTTCCAACTAGCTTGGCGGGTAAAACGTTTACATCTACTCCCAACTTACAAGCCATGGAAGTGATGGTGCCCCTAGTGCTGTGTGGTTTAAACTTTTCTATGTCTACCCGAGCATAAGAGAGAGCCTTCTCAGTCCAATTAGAAATTGTGTCCCTAGACGCCCCATTCTAAGGGGGCCTCGAGATAATGAACAATCTATCTTCCGTACCTCTGAGAGCTGGTTGCTTTTAAGTAAGTATGCACCACATGCCACAGGCAGATAACCCTTTCTTTTTCATACCGAGGGATCATCAACACATCCAGAGGGTTAGTGGCCCCAGATAACAACAAAGTCAAAGAACTCTTAAATGAACTAATATATTATAGTGTTTGGCGGATAATGAAACTTTAGGCTATTTTAAAAGGCTTCGCCGACCGCCGACCGCCACCCACCGCCACCCACCGCCACAGCACATCACCCATGTTGCCGGCCCCATGGCCGTCTACATGGGACGCCGAGTAACGTTTAGAAGGGGTGATCCCATTGGCTGAGAGCCTAGCTGAAGGTTGATGTAACGCGCCCTGTGATTGGTCGATTTTTTCCCCGGAGCATACCGAAGATGCGATGCCGAGTGTTACCGAAGATGCCATGCGGCCGTACGCAGGGTAAAATATCTGTTCATGCTTTAGCATAGGGGTCGGGGACTCGGTTATTTCTCACGTATTATACCAGAAAGACCTTGTTGTATTGGAGGCAACCTAAGTCTATACATTTTCCCTAGGCCTGGAGACATTGTTTGGGTCGATTGGAAGTCGGGAAGTAGCAGTTTCACACGATCGATGCAGAGTCGAGTATAAAGCTGGCAGTTCTAGATAAAGGGGGCGTGGTTAAAATCTTAAGCGGTATGACCTATATAGGCCATAAATATGGCCACTTTTGACGCCAAGTCGTCAAGCTGATCCTCAGGAGGGTTGTTTTTTAACAATATTTGCAACCTGAAAATCAGTTTATTCTCATAAATTTCCAAACCTGTTAAGGTTAGGCAGAAGTAAGGAGAAGCAACACAAGTTTTTTTGACTCAACCTTAGCAATGACAATGTTGACGTTCGTTTCCACTCACAAAAGAGACTAATAACTTTTCCGCCGTCCCAGAAAGAGGAGTAAGGAGACTTAGGCAGATTTACATTCCTTTTTCCTTGGGTTCGGATGGAACAAATTGTTTCTCCTTGGAGAAATCACCACTGTACCTTTTGCATTACTGGCGCATACCAAGGTTGACCTGGCCAGTTTGGCATGACTAGAATGGACTTTGCTCCTTCTCTTTGAATCTTCTGCCACACCTTGGCAACAATACTATATGGACGAAACCAAAACAGAACATATTACTCCACGAAATTGTGAAAGCATCAATTGCCATAGCTTCGGAGTCCTTTTCCCAAGATATAAATTTGTTCACTTTTTTGTTAATTCTAGACGCAAATAGATCTACCTCTGGATTGCCAAATTCTGAGACAATAAAGGAAAACACATCCCAGGATAATTCCCATTCTGGGGTATCTAGAAATTTGCGAGAATAGTAATCAGCAATGACTTTCCCGGTATGTGAGTACATATCAGCATATTACCATGTAACTCAAAGCCAAATCAGCTTTGCATGCCTGTGACATGCCTGCGATTTTACACAACCTTTCTTATTGACACGAGATAGACAAGTGGTATTATCTGAATGGATCCTGATAAATTTATCTTGAACCTGTCAGTTGATCTAACGAAGCGGCTCTTCCATGCTGGTTCCCTGCAGCCCGCCCTGCGGCTCTTCCATGAACCTTATAGCTTCCCATCTACTTGTTTTCTTATTTTGTTATGGTTGACTGCACTAGATTCGAATCTACGGTTAGCGATAACTTTTTATTTTATCAGTAAATGACACACGTTCCCGTTTCGGTTAGAAAGTTCCCCCCCCCCAAAAAAAGCATGAGAAAAGGAGTTCGGAAGACAGTGTTGGTACCATACCGTTCTGCCTTCGGAAAGCGCCCCGGTGACGTCATTTGAGTAGCATAGCAAAGCTATCCTTATGGACAGCGGTAGGGGGGCTGCTCGTCAAGCACAGGAAGATATGGCGGTTCAGGTAGGGGCTATGGTCAGTTATTCACAAATTTAAGTTCACAAATTTAAGGCTAGATGAATGGTTGCCGTCGACAGTTGATAATACACAGAACTAGGGCCGTGATGGGGGTGGCTGTGTGTGAGTGGGGACCAATGGGGAAGGAAAAACCCCATATAGTCAATGGCAAAAGGGGGGGCTCAGGGTTATAACCAATCACAAGCAAAAAAGTGCCCATATACCACGGTAAAAACATGACTCATAGTGCATTCAAATTATACCCAAAAGCTGACCCAGAATGGACTAAATATAGATATAATACTACATTATTGTACCTACCAGCCAGCAGTAGCCAGACTTGTGGGCAGCCACACTATCAGTTACTTC
The DNA here is from genome assembly GCA_942159475.1 of Sthenelais limicola. Classification (NCBI taxonomy): domain Eukaryota; kingdom Metazoa; phylum Annelida; class Polychaeta; order Phyllodocida; family Sigalionidae; genus Sthenelais; species Sthenelais limicola. The sequence goes on along the minus strand of OW804102.1, from coordinate 66,834,182 downwards.
TATTCCCTCGTAAGGTCCAAACCTGAGCCCCTTCTGTAGATGTTCCTCTGCCCAGACTCCCTCTCCTGCACCAGGTATGTGTGATGTCTTCACTACGATGCCTTTAGGTAAACTGTGAACAGCTCTAATGACATCTGATCCATCATTGGGTACCTGTAGGTGCAGTAAACTTTATTACACACATGATCAGTTTCCACAGTTTGTGTGTGTAGATCAGGAACATGGGGGGGGGGGGGGGGAAATACTGGAAATATTTCTGGCAAGGGTAGAAGCAGGGGGATATTGAAAAGTTATTTTGATGGTTTGAAAGTTACTACGAAATTTGATAAATCAAATCTTGGGAAATGTTTCTGAAAATTTGAGAATTTTTGTGTGACAATTTGAGGTTAAAAATGATTAAATTCTGGAAAAAAAAAACTGATTTCCAGGCAAATACTAAAGACTTAACCCTGGTACAGTTTGGTTGATACAAACTGCACACACACTCTGACACAAACATAACCTAAATGAAACAATCTGATTGGATTTAAGATGGTACATCAATTGTTGTGATAATTCTGCAACAAATGTTGATTTAATGTGATGAGTACTACATAAATTGGCAAGCCCTGAATGGCACTCGATCTGTGCAGTTAAAATAATCGGGTTGAGATATGGTGAAGAACAGAACTAGTCCCTTGGTGACTCATTACCATTCTTCCAGCAGGTCTCAAACCGATTATAAACCTCCCATTTGGTATAAATACTGAGCAGGAATTCCAACACCTTGTGAGGTTAGTTAGTTAGTTTTAGAGCAGCATTCTTGGATTATACTGATCTTAAATCTATAATGTCTAAATTTAAATACTAATGAGCAACAAATGTGATATACTAAGCGACTGAAACCAACAATGTCATTATACTATGCCTATAATAATCTGATATGAATTGTTTTATGCTGGCAGTAAATATAAGGCAACGGTTGTATTGAACTACTACACTACACTTACAATTAAACCATATGTAGATGACCTCATGCAGCTATAAACATTATGTAGTTATACATGGGAAGTTTTTAATCAGTTGAAATCAATTTGATGTGTTCTTGGCTATGTTTTGTTTAACCACTGTATTTATGCTGTTTTGATTGAATGTGTAGTAAGAGACATGTAGATAATGGCTGCTGTACCTGTGTGTCTGGTACTGCAATCAATGGTCCATGAATGGGACAGTCCCCTACATGCTCCCGGCCACAGTCATCACAAACTGAAGATAAAGAGTTTATTACACATCTGACTCATCCATGTTTAGGACATGACAGTCTTGATCAGTTAGAACCCTCCATTGGGCTATTTGTTGCTATCAAAATGATTTAACTGCTCTGAGAAAAACAGATCTAGAGTGAGTTATGTGCAGTGCATATGTTGATCAGTAGTGAGTTACTTGTAGTAGTCATGGGAACCAACACATTTTTCCATCATTAAAGCATAAACAATAAATCAGTTAACTAACATATTTGTTTCAGTTGCTTAGAATATTGCTGTGCAACTCGTGCAAGATTCACACTCCTTCCACCAACTCGTTAGTTAACCTATATTTATTTCTGTTACAACTCCCACATTTACTATTAAACCTAGCTACCATAGCATGGCATACAGACAATAGTAATTCGGCAATGAAATTCTTTGCTTGATCCTACAGTGGCACTAGGGGAGAGGTTCTAAGATTGCAAGTTATTGAAATTTATCTCATCAAAGGATTTATTACATTAGCTTTTAACATTTTAAGAGACTTACTGCACATGGGATGTTAAATTAAAATTTAGATTATTATGAGCAACACATAGGGTTTCAGGAGTAACTAATAATGATTATTTAGGGTTTGTCCACAAGTAATAACAAAATAATAATAGCCTACATATGTAGTCATCATCTCGCAGAAGCCTCTCCTCTTTATAGTTGATCTTGACTAGTTTACGTCGTGGATAGCGAGACCTCTTCTCAGTTCCGTCTTCTGGTTGTATGTCAAGGTTTATTTCCTCTTTCTCCTCTGGAATAGGCACCAAATCTACAGTGAACAAAATCCAAATAAATTTTATGTAAAATAACACACTGTGAGGTATCAATATAGGGAGTAATGTAGAAATGATGAGAGAGTCATTCATCCTGTTTGTATTCTTTATTGACCCCTCACTGTCTGAGCATAACCAATTAACAACTAGACCTGGCAACACAAAGTTAAATGATAAATTTGTGAGATACATGAAATCTTTTGTATGAGATTTGAAAGGGATTACTTTGTAAAATGTTGAAAAAGGCAGATAAGAAATAATATCACTCACAATTAGATTTACGTTCTTATATTTCAATATATTTACTTCTAAAATTGATATATTTTTAAAAAATGAATCTCAACGAAACCAGTGTGATATTTTCTGTTGTATTTACTCTGAGATCTGAATGAAAATGGACACTTTATCTGATTTCATCATGTATAACATATATATGGCAATATTCAAGCTTATCAACAAATCATCATTGTTAAAATTAAGGCACATTGTTTATCTTTATTGTAATTGGAAACTTAGAACTCAAAATCTGTAGAGAACCATCGACAGTCTATGACTGAGATGGAATTGTTGCTCTACCATAGGCGAATGTAACATCATCTAAGGGGCTGGAAAACCTCCCACATGCCAGAGAACACCCCCTTTACATGGCTACTTGTTAGCAATAAAAGTTTTCAATCAATCAGTCAATCAATGTTCCTTTATTGCGTTACCAAACATTGTTAGCATTTAAGGCAATGTCACTCATTGGAAGACCAGAGTTATGAGAAATGAGGACCAATTTTTCATTTTGACAAATAAAGAATTCAATAATTACCTGTTGATTCATCCTCTGTATCTTCCTCAAGCTCTACATCAAGCCTAATCTCATCGATCAGATCATGTTCAATTTGTGAAATCAACAATGTATTGGCTTTAACACGCTCCTCACTCCACAACTCACTTTCATCTATTTCACTTTGGGTAAACCCTTCAAACATCTCTTCACTCTCCTCTTCAGTGAAACACTTTTCAAGCTCTGCAGACATCTTGACTTTTGGAAGAGTTTTTTTCTTGCCACTAGAGTTGGCCTTGAGTTTTTCTCTGGCCCAATCTTGTGTTTTTACCTTGTATCAGGAAAAAGTATTGTAATGTAAGAGATAAATAAAAGATAAATGTAAGGAATCCACCAAGGGTGGAGGCTGGAAGGCGGATAGTTACACACCAAGATGCACTGCACCAAGGGATCATTCTGCACCAAGGCATGTAACTGTTGTTCTTATTCCACCATTGCACAAATAAAAGTATCAGAATTATGGAGAAGTAGCCATTCTAAACTATCAATATTCACGAAATACTTTGTTTAATTCATTCTAATTATTCTTTTGAAAACCTGCACGTACAAAAATGTAGTCCCTTCCATTGACAGTTTTTTAGTTTTTTAAATATGTAATGACCCTGAAAAACTGTTTTCCTCAACTGGGAATTGAATCATGGATCTCCTGCTATGGCCCCGAAACATATGGGTTGTCTCATATATTGACATTTATCAGGATAATCAGAACATACACATGACCAGCTAATGTGATTGTTTTCATGCATAGCCATCATTGAAAATACAAGTATCAATAATACTTAAGTTATATAAGATATCAAGACATCAATTATCATAGATCAAATAATTATAAACTTAGCAGATAATTATAATCATTCTATCGTACAAATCCAAATTATATTTATAGATGAAAAACTCAACCACTAATTCAAATCAACAAGTTATACCAAATAGAATACCTCACCCACATTACATAATTTCAACCCCATTTAAACTCTTTCAATGATCACATAGTTTTAGACAGTACTTTCAGAATCATATGTACAAACCATGAATCAAGTTTACAATTGCCCTAGGCTAGAATTTGGGGAATGTCGATTTTGCAGAAATAATAAAGGAATTTACCCACCTGTTTCTCTGCACGTTCGCTTTTCACTGGGGGTTTCCATGGTGCTTTTCTTTTTGATGCTTTGAAAAAAAGGTAGATTTATTAAATATTATAAGTAAAACAACATGTTTTCCATCTGCCTACAAATTACCGTCAATGGTACCTCTTAGTAAACAATATTTTATCAGGGCTCGAAAAAAACCTACCAACTTCACTTGCCCATTGGGCAAGTGGCAGCCAAGATTTACTTGCCCGACATCCTTTTTCACTTGCCCAAATTTATTTGCAGAATTATAAACGAAATTACACTGATCTGTATTATCTTGTTTCATTGTAAGTAGACATCACAACAGGGGTTTGAAATCGGGGCCGTAGAGATTTCCACTTGCCCACTCGGGCAAGTAACTTTAAATTTTACTTGTTAAACAAGGATAATTCATTGAGATTTAGGGATGTGCAGCAAACAAAAATTAAACTTCAGAACCAATAGTATTGTAACTTTTATCTATATTTCGCACCAGTATTTATCTGCTCTCCATTGTACTGTTGAATCTATATTTCCTAATATAGTACTACTCTGAGTAGACTATACGAAGTCACTATACTACTCAGGGTACCAAGTCACTATACTACTCAGAGTAGACTATACCAAGTCACTATACTACTCAGGGAACCAAGTCACTATACTACTCAGGGTACCAAGTCACTATACTACTCGGGGTTGACTACCAAGTCACTATACTACTCTTGAAGGAATCCTGATGGACTCTAAGGCATTAATGGCAATCCATGCCGGCTGTCATCCTTGACCACTCTCCCTACCCATCGACCCCTCTTCACTCTACTCCTCGCCATTGTTTTGGCAGAGTTCCCTGAAGTGTAATTATTTTTTATATGATAAATAAAATAATTTATAATAATTTTCCTGCATGCTTCTCACCATGTGTTCTTTCTAGATTGTAATGTAAGGTATTTTACGCTATTATTAGCTTAGTTCCAGCTTGACTTGTAGAGGGTAGCACACACTAAAAGAGACATACTGCACAATTGTGTACTTCCCTTTAAAGGCAAATCGAAGAATAGTATTACATAATATTACACTTAGAGTAGAAGTTTAGAATGGAATGTTTTATTCCATTTCCTTTTATCAAGAATTTAATTACTGTATGCTCATAGCATACACATGGCGATGATTTGTGAGCCTTAGCCATTATATTATATTATATATTCCACATAATCTAGCATAGAATACTTGAAAGTAAGACATTTGATTTGACCCTGTTGTATCCAATAGTAGCAGTATGTGTGAATGTAAAAATTGATACAGATATTTTTTCTTTTCCGTACAAGCTATTACACATGCCAGAATTTATTTTCCTACTCCGCCCTTCATATTTGTGGGTAGATTTGACTATCTTCACAACAAATAGTTTCACTGGAGTGGCAATTTATTCGTTGCAGCCTTCTTTTCCACTATTCCTAAGAAATATTCTTACTGATTGGGGACAAAACAGACCCATCATCTCACCTTTTGTTCCAGACTTTCTGTTTTTACTTTTTGACGCTGGAACCCATTCAGCATCGCTGTCTCCCTCCAAGACGTGGCCACGGACTTTGGTTTTGGAAGACTTTTGCATAAAGTCTGGTACCCTCGCGGCAATACCTGCAGGTTAAAAGTTAACCAATAAATGAGAAATTAGACAAAATATTCGACCCAAAACATCATAGCGAGAAGGGACACAACCTCTGGGTTACAATCAGTTATTCCCACAACACTATCATAACTTATAGTCAGTTACTCAGATATATAGATATATTGTAGGCCTTTCAATAACAACACTTATTACTCTAGGCATTGACTTGCCTTTCTAGTGAACCGTATATAGGCCAATAGTTTGCAACTGGCCATTCATAAATTTATGATACCTGCTATTTTTTTCACAACCCATTTGAATTTATTATTTCTCATACCGCCATGCCTCATGCTCTCTGTTGGTATGGTCACAACAAATACCTAATCTTTTCAATATTGATTTGACATTTTTGTTATTATTATATCTAGCATCCATTGGCAATCAGAAAATCTAATGGACAACTGATGTTCAAGATGAAATAACAAATAAATAATTTAAGGAAATTCATTTTAAATTATATATAATATTGTAGTGGATTGACACAAGTCTAGTCTGACTTGTGGTTGTTTTAGTTATTATATAACAGGGTTGGCCTTCAAGGTCAAGGTTGTAGCATTGCCCGCTCAATCTTTCAAGCCTTTTGGATCTGTTCTGTTTTTACTATGAATGAAATGTCAAGCTTTATCCTATTGCTTGTTTGACCTTGTACCATGTGTTGGAAGTACTGAGGGGGAAATAAAGCTACAGAAACAGAGATCGTTGTCCAGTTTTACTTTCCCCTAGTTGAGAGGAATATCAAATTTGGGTTGTCTAGTAATAGCATGACGGTTATCACAGGCCAGATAACTAGTGTCACCATTTACTGATATTTACCTGTAGAAGAGACCACACCTCGGATTGGTACAATAAACCACTGAGGTTCAATACAATATGATATATATTATATATGTATATAGTCATTGTACTTGTCATTGTCTATAACTTTTCTAACTTCTGCTTTAAGAATTTTCAAGGCACTGTGGAGATCTGATGTGTCAAAATTTCCCTATAACCTATTCATGTTATTTATCCTTTTCAGTAGCACATTTCAAAAAAGAATTAAAACACTCACCAAGCGTTTTGAGCATAATATAATTCCGTTTGACATTCCTGAGGCGAACCTTTTCATATTCGCAGATTTCTTTGAGCTCTTCTGGGGAGAAATGCTCTTCAATGCTGATTCCCTCGTCATTGTGTTTGTCAATCAAAGCTTGAAAATCCACTGTCTGAAGATCTGGTATAGAAGCCATCTGTTGAGGAAAGCAACACAAGAGACTAGAATAGATAGATAGATCTAGATATATAAACGTTTATTGGAAAAAAACATGAAGTAGGCTACATCTCTGTTTTACAGGTTTTCGTTGGTAGCCCATCTCATATTCATTATATAGACAAGGGTGACTGAGGGGGATCCCGGAGATGCACATTTTCATGTACTTTCGACCTACCTAATAATTATTTAAGCCTGCCTAAAAACGGTGAAAAATATAAATCTGAATAAATATTGATGTTAAATTCAGGACAGCTTGTGTACCAATGTCACTTTTACCCCATAATTATTATGACAAAAGAGACCCTCCTGCTCCAACACAATGATTTTATAGTAGTAAAATGGATATTTGTACAGGGTTCGCCAAATCGCCGTTTTTGCTGCCCGGGACAACCAAAACGTCAGTCCGGGCAACTAAGAAAACACATGAGGTTGCCCGTTGGGCGACCAGCTTTCACCCACTGTTGTCTCAGTGCAGCAATAACCTTGTACCATGTTTATGCTATAATTAGAGATTACAGAAGACAACTACAGCAGACAACTGCAAAGAAACATGCAGTTTTTGTTTGGTTTGGACTTCATGAAATCGTATCAAGTTATGTCTGTGCCTGCAATGTCTACCAATCGCCAGTCCTTCTTTGATGTAATATACATGAATGGTATATGGGCCTTTATCAGGTATTAGGACATTTTGGTGGGAAACATAAATCTTACTCGAGCTACTTAATTTCTTGAAGTATTTAGCTTTTAAATAATTGTACCAATATGTGGCGCCGATCACTTTTGACAATTGTATTTTGCTTCATTTGGTCTATTTCCAAGCCTTAATTTACAATAAAATTTACATTTACAGTAAGTAGGACACCTTTCTCAGACCACAAATTAAGAAATATATCTTAAGCATGTTGCAAGTCTATTCTTTTGCCAATATAAAAAAGTGACGGATATAACGGAAATAAAATTGACAAGTCAAAATTGATTTCTGTCACTCTATGTCAAAGTGATCTCCGAACAATAACACCCCCAAAACAATAGTAAATTTATGCTCGATTTTTCAATGCAGTTTTGTCATATTCTTAATATTTTTTATCATTCCTGAAGTTCAAGTATTGTGACAAGTTGACGAGATTGATGAATTTACTTAACATTTGAGGAAAATTGGAGATTTTGAATTGTATAAAGTTTAAATAAAATTTATATAAGCTGTCAAAAAAAACATCACCTGTTTCCTTGGTTTAAACTATCTTTTAACAAAAGATCCCGGGCAACCATGTTTAATGGCTGGGCAACCAGCTTTTGGGCCCTGGTTGCCCACCGGGCAACCACATTTTTGAGCGATTTGGGATACCCTGTTGTACAAAATCAAGTCAAACTTTTGGTTAGAACCAGGCCCTCGTTTCCTTTGAATTTTAATTTAATTTTGCTAGACAAATTAGTGAGTAATATATCTCATTTTTACACTAAATCATTTAATCTTAGATTAAAAAAGTAAATGGTTTACTTACGTATTTTAATCTTGATTCTGTGAGGATGACAATAGTCAGAGGCAGAACAGATGAGAGAGATAGGTGGCGTAGCCAGCGACCTTCAGTTTTTTGTAGATGGGAGTCCGGGAACCGAGTGACTGAGGCAGAAGGATGACGATTGAAAAGGTGAAATGCAATTCACTAAAGTTAAAAAAGTTTGAGTCAAGTCTTTGAGTCAGAGGACAGAGCCCAGGGTGGTAGAGGGTGGGCAGTTGTTCTGAGGGTGGGCAGATTAAAATACGTAAGTAAACCATTTACTTTTTTAATCTAAGATTCTAGTTTGTCTGCCTCTCGTCAGAGGGCAGAACAGATGAGATGTTTAAAGTGCCTCAGTCACTAGGTTCCCAGTGACGAAAAGGGCCTAATGCTTGTTTGCAAAGGCCTGTAGAAGCTGATTGGCCCCTCTATCACGAATTACGGGTTTGTGGTAGAAGGTTCTAAAGGTGGATTCAGAAGTCCACGCAGCTCTCTCCATAATGTCCTTAATGGGGAGATTCAAAGCCATCAGCTTGGATGTTGAGGCCCCTCTAGTGCTGTGGGCCGAGAACATGCTGGTGTCAACCCCGCTAATAATCAGAGCTTGGCGGATGTAACGTGCAACAGTCTGAGAACCAATAGGGGCATATGGGGCTCTGAAGCTTAGAAGGAGCCCTCCTACTGGGTTGCCTTTATCATCCTTTTTCCGTAATTCCTCAGTACGGGCTAGGTAGTCCCTGAGGCAATTGGCTACGCAAATGCGTTTATCCTTGTGAAAGAAGTCAAGCTTTAGCATCCCAAGAGATTTCCCAACTCGAGAATGCTTTAGCAGTTTGGAGTAGAGGAGGTTGAAACCGTCCGGAGATGAATGGACGTCTTCAACTTGCAGGTTTGTGAGGGTCTGCACCCGTTGGCAAGAAATCAATGACAAGAGAATTGTTAACTTTAACGTAAGTGACTTAAGTGTGAGTCCGGAATGCGGAAAATGCTCACAAAAGGTGTCCAGAACAAGGTCGGGATCCCACGTTTGGCAGTAGCGTGACTTAGAAGGCCGCTTGTTATGCATGCCCGTCAAAAGTCTGATGGTGATTTTATGTGCTCCAAACGATTTCCCATCTATGTCATCCATGATGGCTGATAGGGCCGACCAGGCAACGTTAACAGAACTCCACGCAGCCCCTTTATCAAATAATTCAACAAGAAATTCCAGACCGAGAACTAGGTCTGTGGTTAAAAAGGGTTTGTTTCTCATGAAACAAAAAACTTTCCACTTCGTGTGGTACGTTTTGTATGCGGCTCTGGTTTTCGGCCTCCATGAACTGAGGTAAATCATCCTCACACGTCTAGGTAAGTCTAAGGTATTAATCTTGTCTGTCAGAAGCGTGCCACGACCAAGGGGCACGATGACATCTTTCCTCCGTTGGTTGGAACTTGGGTTAACAGGGTTTCTTCCTCCTGGAACCAGAGGAGCTTCTCTGCATTCCGCACGAGCAAACTGAACCATGCCTGCCCGGGCCACTTTGGAGCGACTAGGATGGCGTGGGTTCGGTCCTCCCTGATTTTCCTTAGACACCTGGCCACCAGACTGAAAGGAGGGAAAAGATAAGGTAAAGTGAATGTTCTCCAATTAATGGAGAAAGCATCCACATAGCTGGCCCCGGGATCCGGGAACCAGCTCACATACTGATCTACCTGATAATTCGCCCTAGAGGCAAATAAATCTACATCTGGGGAGCCAAATTTCTTACAGATCCTTTTGAACAAGCGCGGGTTTAGCATCCACTCCTTGTTGTCTGAGAAATGCCTACTTTCGAAATCTGCATCAACATTCAAAACACCCGGGATGTATGATGCTGTGAGCCAATTGTTGTTGGCTTCAGCCCATTCCCAGATGTCTTTGGCGACATTATCACAGGACACCGACTTGGTGCCTCCCATTTTGTTGATGTAGGCCACAGTGGTTGTGTTATCCGATCTGATGAGGAAAGAAGTGTTGGTTGTGAATTTGTAAAAGGTCAACAATCCTAAGAAGGCTGCTTTAAGCTCTAACACATTGATGTGGTGGTCTTTCTCATCCTCCAACCATCTTTGGCCAGAGCGACCAAGAGGGCACACCACACCCCAACCGTCTCCTGAGGCGTCGGTGAGAAATTCCACCTCTGGTGAAATGGGCCTGATCATGCGCACTCCGTGTTCTACATGGTCAAGCCACCACAAAAGCTCCTGTTTGGCTACTTTCGAAAGTCTCATATGTTGTGAAAAGTTACCCCCATTCCTAATGAGGGCCCAAATTTTGTTCCTCTCCACAGATTTATAATGTGCCAGGCTGTAATCTATTCCTTTGGACAGATCTACCAACGTGCCTGTGATCGTGGCAATTTGGGAGATGGGGAACCAATTCGGTGCAAATAACACATCCTCAATTTTGTTCACAATCCTGGAGATCTTCTCCTGAGTTGGATAGACTGTCATAGATGAAGTATTGATGATGTAGCCCAGGAAAGTCATTTCTGTAGTTGGTTGAAAACACGACTTTTGGAAGTTAATGATGAAACCTAATTCCTGGAAGGTTTTAGACAGAGAGAGTGCAGATTCCTTGCACTCCTCCTCAGAGTGTGCCCAGATGAACGAATCATCTATGTAACAAAAGGCATGTCGTCCTTGAACTCTGAGAGCATGAAACACAGGTTTAAGAATTTTAGTGAAGATCCTGGGGGCGGGGCTCAGCCCGAATGGGATACAATTAAATTGAAAAAATTTTCCATCCCATTGGAAACACACAAAACGCCTAAAATCTCTATGCAACGGCACCGCATAGTAGGCGTCTTTTAAATCGATAGAAGCCATAAACGACCCCTTGGTAACCATATTCACAGCCACTTCCAGATGATCCATTTTGAAGTGCTCAAGCTTAATGTAGGTGTTCACCACCGTTAAGTCAATGATTAACCTGATTTTCCCATTTGGTTTCGGCCTTGAGAAAATATTTGACACAAACAATCCTGGGTGGTAAGAAATTTGGCTCACAACACTTGAAGAAATTAGCTTATTGACTTCAACATTGAGGAGGTCTTTAGCTACTCCACAAAACCGGTATTGAGAAGGAACTGTGTTTTGAACAGGAACTTCGAGGAAATCTAGCTTTACACCTTTCACACATTCTAAAATGAACCGATCTTCGGTAAGGGATTTCCACTTATTAAAACACTTTTTAATAGAACCAGGCTTTGTACAAGATCCTACCTCTACTGCTTCTTGTTGCTGTTGTTGTTGTTGTTCCCGTTGTTGTTGTAGTTCTGCTTGTTTTGGTTCCGGTCGTAGCCTTTGTACTGGCCGGAGTTGTTCTTCCCCTTGTAGTTGCTGTTGTTGTTGTTGCGGTTGTTCCTGTTGTTCCTGCCCCTGCCTCGGCCGCGGCGGTTGGCACCCCGCCTGTTCCCCCCACGGCCCCTGGCATTTTTTGAGTTCCCTTGTTGGTTGAACTTCGAAGAAAGTTTGTTGGTCACTTCCACTTTCTTTATCCCTTCCTCGACATCCACACCCAGCAGATTGGTGGGAGTAGGAGGGAAACGTGCCGTATCTGAGGCTAGGGCTTTGAACCTCTCGGGTAGGAAACCCGCAATATTGATGCGTCTGGACTTCAGCAATTCCTCAGTATTGTGATAAGACGCTAAGAACATGGCGTCTTTAAGCATATCCATTGGATCAAACACATTCTGGGGTTTAAGCGAATCCAGAATGACCTGGGGAGAAAGCACCTCACCTGTGGTAGCTATTTTGGCTGCTAACTTCTCCAGGCGACGCACCTCGTTGAGTTGTCTCAGGTATTCCACACTGAGGGCATTTGCTGCCGTAGCCATCCCCGTGATCATCTTCATGAAGGTTTCTTGGTGTTTGATTCTGATATTATCATTCTTTTTGGCATCATGATTAAGCAAATCCCAAATAGTATCGGGGACCGCAGGGACTTGTAGGCCCGGAGTGTTCTCCGGCCTCCCAAACCTAGTCTTGACCTCCTTAATCTTCTCCTGAGAGACCTCCAGACCCAACACAAAGTTTGTAAATTCAGCAACGTCTTTTTCCAGAGCGGGGGCAATAGAAGTGTCTAACTTTGCCTGTTTCAGAAATTCAGCGAAGGGGTTAGGAGTAACAGGGTCGGTTTCAACAGGTTCAGTATCAGGTTCAAGAGGCACGTCATTTTCTTCTTCCGTTCGGAGAAATTCAGCCACAGCTTTAGGAAACTTAGTAACATGAGTGTTCTTACCCGTGCCTTTTCCTTTTGAACCTTTGATGACTTCAAATTCAACTCCCTCTTCCCCGAGAGAGGCGTCATCACCTGACCCCCGCCCGTAGTAAGCCTCATGGCTTCTCTTAGCGTGGGGCCGGATGTTGTTATCCTTGTCCGCCATTTTGGTTGAAGCATTATGGGATGTGCTTGCACGCACTTCCGGCAAGGCATGTGTCCTACTTCTAGACTTGGGTCGACTGGGCGACCTAGATCTGGGTCGTCTGGGTGACCTAGATCTGGACATCTCGCGACGCGAGGGTCTATGTCTATGGTGTCTATGGTAACGGGACTTAGACTTAGAATGGTGCCTGGAACGTTCTCTCCCATAACGTTCTGAGGAAGAATCCTCAGAAAATGACCGTCTCCTGCTTCTGTGGCGAGATCTGGCCCAAGGTTCCTGAGAGTCTTCACGACTAGTGCCAAAGGGGTCCCTGAACAGTCCGGTGGCGGGTCTTTCAGGAGGTCCCCATCTGAGCATAGATACCCATCTGAACATAGGTATCTATGCTCAGATGGGGACCTCCTATTGAACCTAGGGTCTTTGGCTAGCTTGTCAAGAACCAAATCCCCAATCTCGGAAACCATTTTGTCTTTGAGCTTGGGCGGAACAGCCTCTTCCTCTTTGGGCGGCACTTCCACTTTGCCGGGCTGTTTCCCGCCAAGCTGCAGCATGGCCGCTGCAGCCACGTTTACGTCTGGCTCAGGTTCGGAATGGATTTCTCCGGAAGATGAACCATGGGGAGAATTATGTACTAGATTTGTGGTCGACATGTCGACGAATGCTGAAAAATAAAAGAAAGTGCATTACAATCACCATCATTTGACTAGTACGTGGAAACCTAAGCGGTGCGTGTTCGAGACCACGAGGCGCTCCGATGGAGCCCTGCTAGACCGCTCCTCAACCATGAGGAAGGTTTCAAAGAGAAAACTGCGATGCAGTTTTACAAATGAGGGAAAAATGTCACTTTAGGGAATGTATACAAAGCAATATACAACAATGGGTAAATACCTTTCTTGATCGAGGAAAAATCCAAAGGTAATCCAAAGAAAGGCGACGTGAGAAAATCTCACGTGCGGTCGCTTCGGCGTACGTCTCGAAAACTGAAGGTCGCTGGCTACGCCGCCTATCTCTCTCATCTGTTCTGCCCTCTGACGAGAGGCAGACGAACTAGAATTAAAGGCAAACGCTACTATCTAGTGGAAAATGAAAATAAATGTCATTTTTCTGAAACTTTGGTATTTGATTCTTGAAGTGTTTCTGGTCATAAAGATGGAAAAAAATCAATGGGTCGCCATGCTCATTTTTGAATTACAGGGCTTCAAAATTGGTTCAAAAGAACCAATGAGAACCAAAATGGGGGCTCATTTTGCAGTACCTCAAATTCATAGTTCATATTTGCTATTTATATTCACTCAATTTAAGTAAAATTAATAGATTTGGAGAGAGTATTATTTGGCCAATAATTCTATGCCTCTTTTTTATAGATTGCATTGATATTTTTATTCTGAAAACAACAAATACCTGATGCGAATTTTAAATTAAAAACTCGAAAAAACCCACTATTTTTCACTGTTTTTATAAAAACAATTTTATTTTTCTCCCCATCGAAAATAAATGTCATTTTCTTGATATTTTAGTATATGATTCTTGAAGTCTGTGGGGTCGCCGTGCTACTTTCTGAATTACAGGGCTTTGAAACATGGCTGACAACCCAAAAATCTGCTGCTTTCAACATGTTCTATATTTCCTAAACATGTCTATTTCAGACACCTACAATTATTTTTTGAATGCGATGACATACACTTTTTTCCCTATACATATTTGGAATATTACCTGCATTATATGTGTAGAAAAATTTGGTACATTAGGAGTTTCTGTTTTTGTTTTATTCCCAAAACTGTGAATGAAAAATGCAGCATTTCCCAATAGTCTTGTATACTAAATGGGTACAACTGAGAGTACCTACAGCTACTTCTGTTTCTCAAACATGTCAAACATATTTTAGACAGCTACAATTATTTTTTCAACGCGATGACATATATGTTTTTTCCTTTTGATATGTAGTATATAACCTGTACTATATGTGTAGAAAATTTTGGAACTGTAGGAGTAGCCATTATTGGTTTATTTTATGCTATAAAACGTGAAAAAATGCGCCGTTTCTCCATAGACTGCAATGATAAAGGCATAGTGCGTAAAATGCCCGTATATTTGGTATATGGAAAAGGGCGGCTTGGCAGTGAATAGTAGCGTTTGCCTTTAATCAAGTTTACTGAGGCCGAAATAAGGCAAAATAATAGGGGAAATATAGGGATCAATCTAAATCATAGTTGTAGGAATTGATCTTTTTTGTCTTTGTTTTTAAAAGGTTTCATTCAACTTAACCTGCCATTGAGGCTCTTACAATTCTAATCGCAAGTTAACTGCGTCCCTTTCAGTTTTTTTAATTTTTTTTTAGTGTTTTCAGTTTTCTTTCACTCTACTACCATTGACTACATGTATTGGGTCACCTCACAAATACATTATTACAAATATCAGACAAAGTTTTTCACTCAGAATTACTGATATATCAGAAACTACTAAAAGTTGATTTGTCCCAATTTGAAACTTCCCTCATGTCCCTTTGATTTATTTTGATTGCAGTAGATAGCAGTTGACTCAAAATAGTAAAATATGTAAATTATTCAAATATATTACATTGTAATAGGGAGGCATGTATATATGGGGCTGACCTCGTATACAGTTAATACAAATCTAGTTTTTATTCATCATTATTTCTTAGAGAATAATTATTAGAACATAATTGTTTTTTTAATTAATCAGAAAACCATTATCTCATGCAGTAGGATTCGAAGAAGCCATAAACCAAATGTATTGGCATAGTAACTGGTTCATTTCAATATTTTTCATTATTTTATTTTGTAAATGTTAAATTAAATTGTTTCAACTCAAAATATTAATTTAAGAGAGATATTTTCTCTCATGGGGGTGAGGGGTGGGAGAGGGGAGCTGAGCAAGAAGCCAACCATCATTTTTATATAGGCTAGAGAGCATATCAATTTATAAACTTGTGCAGGTTAAGCTTTGGTTATATGATGACTTTAACATCACCAGAATACCGTAAAACAGCACCATTTTTGGAAATTTCCCTAGGCCAGGGAGCATGCCCCCGGACCCCCTACCGGCACCCAGGGTATGTGCTTGCTTTAACAATTTTTGTTACGTGTTGGCAGCCATGTGTATTTTTTTAAACTTTTATAAATTCAAGAATATATATTTCATTTGCCTCTCAACTGGAGAGTTTGTTAAAATAACATTCAAGGAATAAATAAAGTCCAAGAGTTGAAGTCCAGTTCCTTAGCTTTTATACATGTAGAGCGAAAATGCTAACTTAGTTAATCATTAAAGTTCTCATTTAATTTATATATTTATTGCTAAATGAAGTCATTTAAAAATATCCTTTTTACAAGTTCTACTAATCGGGTTGCATAAAATATTCCCGCACATTTAGTGTCAGCATAAAAACGATCACACCATAATAATAAACCTACATCTAAGTTCTTATACTCGGTAAATGTGTTTAAAATGTACCAATAGTGTAATATAAGTCGGGAATACAAGTATACACATACAGCGTCAACCTCAGTGCTATCCATGATCATTGAGTAGAGGCAGGTTCGACTGACTACGAGTCTACGTTTTTTTGTGTGGAGCAGATGAAAACTCTGCCCGCAGTTGATTAATTCTTCACATCCAGCATTGAAAGGTAACAAGAAGGGATATTAGATAATGAACTTCGATTTTATTGTCATAGTGAGTAGTTAGAAACTTCTAAAACCCTCCACAAATTACCGCAACCCTAGCTGTTCGAATCGAGTCTAACTCAATCGAGTCTAAACAAAATGACCAGTAGAGAGCTGACAGCCTTCATCGAATGCTGCAGTATTGTTCTCTACTACATTCAAAATTGTAAGATAGCACGAGGGGCAAGAATACTGTCTCCCATCTGCTGGAGACATTCCCTCGACTGCAGTCATTGACTGGAATAAAATGTTTTTCAATTCAATTCAAAGCTACGTGGCTTGGTTGCATGGAGTTGGATCCCATCTACGCCACTGCAATGCCAATATGTTATCGATTCTACTAAAGGAAAAAATAGGCCTTCAGGCCCGCGCTAGCATCGCCCCTCTTCCTGGCTTTGTATTTTACTTGTTCATGAAACCAAAACTTGGACGATTTGAAACATTTTGATTTTATAAACGGACGTGGCTTCTCCGATCTAATGGAGTTACAGTGAACAGAGCCTGAAGGTTACACGATGCGGACGAATAATGAATGTTCGGATTTGTTGGGCCTAAACTAAAGTCGAATAGTTTAGAGCGTAAACCTCCTTTTCTGTTATAACTATATGATCAATTGTTAAAGTTGCATAAGTGTAGTTACTCAAAACAAACTGAAAAGACTTGAAAGACGCAAATTAGGCCTACTCACCTTTGGTTGCTTGTTGGAGAAGCGATGAGCAGACGGCACCTACAACGTGATGACGTCAGGGAGTAAAATCACGTGACACGTTCCCGCCCGGTTCCCGCCACAGCGGTCAGAATATAAGGCGTTGTTTCATAACTTGTTCCACGACTCTATTTACAAATTACTCGCAGTAGGCCTACAACTCTATTGTATTTTTAGTAAGACAAGAGCCTTCGGCCGACGATCTGGTAAATTTAAGCATAGGCTCTAGCTAATGGCTTGGGTGTAAGGACGGAAATTTAGGCTACCTATTTTATTATGAACGGTTTTGACTGGTTTATTCATCCCAGTATCCAACAGAAGGAAATAAAATATGACCCATTCTCTTTTAGGCTCGATCCTTAAGGAAAGCTTATAATATTACTATTGTTATATCCTCTCAAAAATATGTCTATCACATAGAACAAATCAAGTGCTTTCAGGCCATAATTATATACTTTTGGATACTTGATATTGATATTTCTGGTAGGTAGGTATTATTTAAAAAAACCCTGATTTTGTCAATTTTGAATGCATTTTCCATTTTAATTTTTTTTTAAACGACTGGTCCGGTTGGTCCTGGTGCAGCGAGTGACGTGAGTGGGGAAGCAGTCCCACAGTCACACTAGTGCTGCATTACCCACTAGGTGGCGGTACTGACAACCGTTAGATTATAAGCACATTCCCTATTGGTACCGTAATATGGGTATATTCCCCACACACCCATTCAACTATCCTGAATTCTTTTTTGATATCCTACATCTACACTATGAGTATGAGTTAGAGCAAAAAACTTATGACTACGGAGGGACTAAAGAGTTGTCCCTCCATAGGTATATATTATTATAGGTGTAGTGGTCGTGTATTTTATGGGTTCCGAAATAGTGCAGTCCGGGAGTCCGAGACTGTCCGCTGGTTGATTCCAGTCCTTTCGGACTGACGCCAGATGGCAGTCAAGGGCTCTCGGATCTATCCGAAGCGCAGACCCTGGAAGAGTGGTCTGTAGCTTATTTACTATTATTTGTATTTATCTCTTTATATTGTGTCTTTTCCTTGTATATTGTCATTTTATGCTATGCAAATGTTCCTTTATGTGTTCTTACCCAATCTCTGGTTTTACTTATTCTTAACTTCGCTTTTATGAGAATATGTGTTATATGAATATTCTCCACACCTTGTTTATACCATTTTACAATGTATATGTTTCCTTTCTGGCTGGTCCAGAAAGGTTGGTCTATGAAGGTTGTGTGGTAATAAAACCAGAGTATGAGAGTAATTCTTGTTCCGTTTTATTCCTAAGCTAAGAGTCCCGAACCGAGTTCACTACAATTGGTGCCGTGACCAGTTCTTAGCCACAACCAGAAGTTAGCTTTTCAAAAAGCCTGAAAAGTGTTTGGATCCATCCAGGTAGAATTCTATGAAATAAAAAAAGAGAAAGAGGTCAGTAGAAATGGCAGACCTAGATAGAGCGAGTCAGACGGAACAGCCGGTCGGGGCTACTGGAGGTGTGGGCAGAGGTAGAGGTAGAGGTACAGGTGCTGTACCGAAGGTCCGAACCGCAGTGCCTAGACCGAGTCCAAGCACAAAGAAAATCACACAAGATGTTTGGGCATTCCGCGATCCTCGCGAAAGATTTTATTCGGACGATACGGATGAGGGCTCCCCACAAAAACAGAGAAAAGAGTCTACTCCACCTCTGCAGTCTCAGGTAGAGGCTTGGCGCAAAGCCTATGAGCGGGCGCACAAGTTCAGCTTGGGCCAGAGAAATCAAGTGGTGATGCTGGAAGACCAAAATGCAGAGCTCCAGAGAACTCTACAAGATTTTGCTGAGAGGAGTGATCGTTCAACAGCCAGGTTAATGGCTGAAAACGAAAAACTCCGGGCCGAAGCTTCTAGGGTCGATGATTTGTCCAGATTAATAAATCAGGCAGATCAGACAGTAGAATCTCCAAAGGCTCAGCCAACGCTGGAGCAAGTGGCTGCTATTTTCGGATTGGGGACGGGCACTGGACCCGAGTCCCCGATAGAGAACCCAGCACCTGAAGAAGCTGGCAATGTGAGGAATGAAGGACAGGGGGAGTCTTATGTACTTAGGACTCCTGCTTCCTTCGTTAGGGGATCCGAAAAGAAGGTCCAGATTATGACCCCGGAAATTCCCCAAACTTCCTCACCAAACCAGGGAGTAGTCACCCCACCCACTGGTACAGCGGGTAGACCGGGCATAGGAGCTGGCATCTCCACCATTAAGAAACTTTCGGATAATACTATTGGTTATCCGGGTGGACATGTCACGGATGGAACCTATGTCCGTCATAATGTTGTTGGTAGTGCAGGTGCTGATTCCTCGCGGAGTTATGTTCCTGTGGCTCATAGTACAACAATGAGGAGAGAAACCCACTCATTCAAAGATAAATCCTTGACTCAAGGATTAAGATATGACGGGCCCGAGCCAGCAGCAAGCTCATTTCATTATGAGTACATGCGGGATGCGGCAAGTCATGTCCCGAAAATGTCTTTCTTGAAGCAATGGGATTCTTCCAAAGACAGTTGGAGCATCCATTTGGGAGAGATGAGGGTGATGGCAGAAGCTCAGAATTGGTCAGATGATATTTTCTTGATGTTTCTGAAGTGTACCTGCCGCCGCCAAGTTCAAGAGCTGGGGGAGTTACCCCCTGGACTGAAACTCCCAGAGTTTGTCCAGCATATGGAGGCAAATTTCGGGGAACACAACTCCCAGAAGAAGGAGGCCATCTTCTATGCTTCGCGACAGACGATGAATCAGACCAGCCGCAACTTCGCAAATGAAGTTGTGAAGAAAGCCCGAATTGCTTTCGGCAATGTAATAGACTATACCGGACGCACATTGTGTTTGAAGGTATATCTAGATGGCCTGTCCAACGCCAAGGAAGCTTGGTGGATACGACTCCAGGAACCTTATGACTTGGAACAGGCCGTTCATTGGTCCGAGGTGTTCGAGGGAGCTGATTTGGATGCTGTGAATACTGTATCCATACAGAACACTACCGCTAGTTCAGCGCCGGACTTTTTCGGACCGCCTGAAGCTAGTGGAGGGCATAAGAGCAAGACCCCGAAGAAGTCTGTCATTGCCCAGATTACTGAGGCATTGCACGCCAGTGATAAAGTGGAGTCAGAAGAAGAAGACTCTGGCATTGGCGCAATTGTACAGGCCATTCAGTCATGGCAGGCTCACAAGAAACCAACCCCGGATGCCCCGAAAACGTCTTATTATGAGAGATCTGGGTATAGGGGAAAGAAAGAGTTTCCGAAGACTAAACCCTGCTACTTCTGTGGTGAATTTGGACATAGAATCTCTGAATGTTCAAAGAAGAAGGGGCTGTTCAAACTCCTTGCAGCATCCGAAGCAAGGGCAGCCGCAGCAGGGAATCCGGAAAACTAGAAGGGGCCCTCACGAGAAGCGTAGTGAGGGTCGACGGCAAGGCGCTTCATAATACCGCAATCCGAGAGGAGTATGAAAGTAGTGTAGAGATCGGGAGTAAAGCCCAGGCACCGCTTAGTACGCTCGAAGGAATCCCAAGTGTGGACGAATCCGAGTCGAAAGGTGGAGAATCTAGATCGTTGCCGGACGGTAAAGCTCTTTCAAAGATCTGTACTCCTTTGAGAAGTCCGGAGGATGACCCTAATATACGATGGGGGGAATCCGGATTCCAAGCTGAGGAAGGGCAGATTTTAATGGTCAAGAAGAACCGTAATAAACCTGCCAAGATTCAGAAGGTTTCTGTGCTACGGAAGGAAACTCTGGAGATCCCATCTAAGTTATTAGTTCGGGAGAGATGGTATGCCCCAGTACTAGTAGGTGGGATGAATGGATTCTTTTTGGTTGATCCTGGTGCTACCACCAGTTTGATCACTAAGAAGTTCTATGATTCCCTTCCACATCCACCGCCAATGATTTCGGTCCGAACGGTGTGTGCGATGGGAGATGGAACACCTATTAATACTTATGGTAGCATGCTATGTCCGTGGAATATAGGTGGACGGACCTATATGATTACATGTCTCGTTGTCAGTGGTCTACAAGGCCCTGAGGATGGGATACTCGGTGCAGATTTTTATTATGTGCATCGATGTAGTCTTGATTGGTCAGGATTACTTTACTTGGATAACTACGGTCATTCCGTGAGTTGTAAACTCTGGAAGAGACAAGGTAGTGGTAAAGAAAAATCCTCTGTGAAGGCGGTGCAGGTCGGAAATTCACTTGCAGGTATAGAGGTGACACTCAAAAGAGGTGTAACCCTTGTACCCGGCAAAGTGACTCTGGCCGAATTAAACATTCACGGTGGCTCAGACACATCGGATGGATTGATGTTCGAGCCAGACCAAAAATTACTAAGTGACTATGCCTTGGGAAGCTTGAATACATACGTATCAGGTGACGGGAAACCGGCTGTGGTGGCATTTAGTAATCCGTCCGGGCGAGCTATTAAGCTCGGAAAGAAAAGAATGGTAGGCAGATTGTATAGTGTGACTTTACTTTCACAAGATTCAGTCATGTCTGGGGAAGAGGATGACGGTGTGATCGAAGAGGTAATCATCAATTCAATACAGGTTATGGAATCACCTGTGGCGGATGATGATTTGATCTCACCTGAAATGCCCGAGAAAATGCCCCCCACTGTGTGTCCGCTGGCTAAGTTAATAGCGGACTCAGACCTACGGGACCAAAAAGAAATCCTTGACTCAAGGATTAAGATATGACGGGCCCGAGCCAGCAGCAAGCTCATTTCATTATGAGTACATGCGGGATGCGGCAAGTCATGTCCCGAAAATGTCTTTCTTGAAGCAATGGGATTCTTCCAAAGACAGTTGGAGCATCCATTTGGGAGAGATGAGGGTGATGGCAGAAGCTCAGAATTGGTCAGATGATATTTTCTTGATGTTTCTGAAGTGTACCTGCCGCCGCCAAGTTCAAGAGCTGGGGGAGTTACCCCCTGGACTGAAACTCCCAGAGTTTGTCCAGCATATGGAGGCAAATTTCGGGGAACACAACTCCCAGAAGAAGGAGGCCATCTTCTATGCTTCGCGACAGACGATGAATCAGACCAGCCGCAACTTCGCAAATGAAGTTGTGAAGAAAGCCCGAATTGCTTTCGGCAATGTAATAGACTATACCGGACGCACATTGTGTTTGAAGGTATATCTAGATGGCCTGTCCAACGCCAAGGAAGCTTGGTGGATACGACTCCAGGAACCTTATGACTTGGAACAGGCCGTTCATTGGTCCGAGGTGTTCGAGGGAGCTGATTTGGATGCTGTGAATACTGTATCCATACAGAACACTACCGCTAGTTCAGCGCCGGACTTTTTCGGACCGCCTGAAGCTAGTGGAGGGCATAAGAGCAAGACCCCGAAGAAGTCTGTCATTGCCCAGATTACTGAGGCATTGCACGCCAGTGATAAAGTGGAGTCAGAAGAAGAAGACTCTGGCATTGGCGCAATTGTACAGGCCATTCAGTCATGGCAGGCTCACAAGAAACCAACCCCGGATGCCCCGAAAACGTCTTATTATGAGAGATCTGGGTATAGGGGAAAGAAAGAGTTTCCGAAGACTAAACCCTGCTACTTCTGTGGTGAATTTGGACATAGAATCTCTGAATGTTCAAAGAAGAAGGGGCTGTTCAAACTCCTTGCAGCATCCGAAGCAAGGGCAGCCGCAGCAGGGAATCCGGAAAACTAGAAGGGGCCCTCACGAGAAGCGTAGTGAGGGTCGACGGCAAGGCGCTTCATAATACCGCAATCCGAGAGGAGTATGAAAGTAGTGTAGAGATCGGGAGTAAAGCCCAGGCACCGCTTAGTACGCTCGAAGGAATCCCAAGTGTGGACGAATCCGAGTCGAAAGGTGGAGAATCTAGATCGTTGCCGGACGGTAAAGCTCTTTCAAAGATCTGTACTCCTTTGAGAAGTCCGGAGGATGACCCTAATATACGATGGGGGGAATCCGGATTCCAAGCTGAGGAAGGGCAGATTTTAATGGTCAAGAAGAACCGTAATAAACCTGCCAAGATTCAGAAGGTTTCTGTGCTACGGAAGGAAACTCTGGAGATCCCATCTAAGTTATTAGTTCGGGAGAGATGGTATGCCCCAGTACTAGTAGGTGGGATGAATGGATTCTTTTTGGTTGATCCTGGTGCTACCACCAGTTTGATCACTAAGAAGTTCTATGATTCCCTTCCACATCCACCGCCAATGATTTCGGTCCGAACGGTGTGTGCGATGGGAGATGGAACACCTATTAATACTTATGGTAGCGTGCTATGTCCGTGGAATATAGGTGGACGGACCTATATGATTACATGTCTCGTTGTCAGTGGTCTACAAGGCCCTGAGGATGGGATACTCGGTGCAGATTTTTATTATGTGCATCGATGTAGTCTTGATTGGTCAGGATTACTTTACTTGGATAACTACGGTCATTCCGTGAGTTGTAAACTCTGGAAGAGACAAGGTAGTGGTAAAGAAAAATCCTCTGTGAAGGCGGTGCAGGTCGGAAATTCACTTGCAGGTATAGAGGTGACACTCAAAAGAGGTGTAACCCTTGTACCCGGCAAAGTGACTCTGGCCGAATTAAACATTCACGGTGGCTCAGACACATCGGATGGATTGAGGTTTTGTGTCGACTATCGTCAGCTAAATGCAGTGACCATAAAAGATAGTTTTCCATTACCTCGGATAGATGAGTGTGTAGAAGCCCTTGGAGGGAACAAGTGGTTCTGCACCCTAGATCTAGAGAGTGGATATTGGCAGGTAGCCATGGATGAGGAAAGTAAACACAAAACTGCTTTTCTGTCCACTGTGGGTTTATTTCAATTCAAAGTCATGGCTTTCGGATTGTGTAATGCCCCGGCTACTTTCCAACGCATGATGGATCAGATGTTAGACGGACTCAGATGGAAGTCCTGTCTGGTCTATTTGGACGATATTGTGGTTTTCGGAGAGACTTATGAACAGTGTCAAAGTAACCTCAGACTCGTCCTAGACCGAATCCGAGACTATGGTCTAAAACTAAAACCGAAGAAATGCGATTTCTTTCGGCAAAGAGTGGAATATTTGGGAAGAATTGTATCTCCGGATGGCATTCAAGCCGATCCGAAGAAGGTACAGAAGGTCAAGGACTGGCCTATTCCCAAGAACGCCAGAGAGGTGAGGCAATTCCTTGGTTTTGCTTCTTATTACCGAGAATTCCAAAAGGATTTCGGGATAATAGCAGCCCCTCTGCAAGATGTAGTGACCGCGGCAGGGAAAGAGAAGCGCTATAGCAAGCCTATAGTGTGGACGCCACGGTGTGACGATGCCTTTAGCAAGCTGAAAGAGGCCCTAGTAACTTCTCCAGTGTTGGGATTTCCCCGAAAGGTGGGAGACTTCATTCTGGACACGGATGCTAGCGGTTTCGGGATGGCTGGGATCCTGTCTCAGATCCAGGATGGGAGAGAAGTGGTATTGAGCTATGCTAGCAATAGTTTTTCTAAATCACAGAAGAATTATTGTGCTACTAAACGTGAGCTCTTAGCCGTTCTGACCTATCTGAAAAAGTTTCGACATTACCTATTGGGAAATCGGAACTTTGTGGTTCGGACAGATCATGCATCATTACGTTGGTTGCTGAACTTTAAGGATCCAACTGATATGCTCGCGCGGTGGTTATTGACGCTGCAATAGTATGGTCTGGATCAGAATATGATTGTCCATCGTGCTGGAAAGAAGCATGAAAATGCTGACGCGTTCTCACGACTTCCCACTCGGAAATGTGGAAGACTAGATTGCTCGGATTGTGGTATTCATGATGCTGTGGCTGCCCCCACTACTGTGGCTTTAGGCACACAAGAGCAAGTGTTGCGGGAGGCTCAGCAGGAAGATCCACTCATCAAAAGATTACTGGCTATTGTCGCGGGTACAGAGGATATCCCTAGCAGAGAAGATCTAGCTGGAGAATCCAATGAATTCCGTACATTTGTCCAGCATCTGGGTAATATGGAAATGAGAGAGGGTGTGCTATGTCTGGGTTGGACGAGACTAGCCACAGGAAGGAAGTATTGGAGGAAACTCATTCCTGCTTCTTTGAGGAAGGAAATATTCCAAGGGATGCATGGTCCGAAGATCTCGGGTCATTTCGGTACATTCAAAAATTCTTGGTCAGCTAAAATGAAATATTACTGGCCAGGGATGAGGTACGATTTGAAACGATGGATCCGGGCCTGTCCGGAATGTAGTATGAGGAAATCCAGACAAGGAGGAGGGACTTCTCTCCTTAAAAAAGAAAAACATGGGGATAGGTGGAATCGGATAGGATTGGACATCTTGGGACCTCTTCGGACAACTCCCAGGGGAAACAATTATATCATGGTGGTAACGGATCATTTTTCAAAATGGGCCAAAGCCTATCCCATGGCAGATCACACTGCAGAGAGTTGTGCAGATGTACTCTTCAGAGAATGGATCCTACGATTCGGGTGCCCTGTTGCTTTGCAAACCGATGGAGCTCCCGAGTTTAGGTCTCTGCTCTTAAGATCCTTGTTAGAAATGTTGGGGGTTGAGAAATTAATTACTCTTCCCTACAGACCCATGAGCAATGGTCAAAGCGAGAGACTCAATCGTGTCCTCGTGGAGCAATTGTCATGTCTAACAGATGGAACTGAAGATAACTGGGATATATTAGCGCCCTGTATTGCTCATGCTTATCGGGCCACGGTACATGCCAGTACACTCTGTACTCCGAATTCTGTAGTCTTTGGAGCAGAGCTGGTGGCACCAATGGATTTAGTCTATGGTGTGACACCAGGAGAATTGGATTTCCCATGCAAAGTGGGATATGTGGAACACTTGAGACAGTGTATGAGAAAGGGGCACCAGTACGTAAGGAATAATCTCGGAATTTCTGCAGTCCACCAGAAAAGGGATTATGACAAACGTTCTCGTCCTCCGAGATTCCAAGTGGGGGAGGTGGTATACCGATTCTGTCCCCCGAAGGCCTCTAAAAAGATCGGACCCAAATGGGATGGGCCTTATGTCATCAAAAGATTCATAGGAGGTACCACCTGTGAATTAGAAACCTCGGAAGGTCTGATGAGATATCATATAGACTACTTGAAGCCAGCCTTTGATGAAAATGGACCCATACAGGCGGCGAACCTGCATCGGGCGTCCGAATTTCAGAAGCAGGCTAGAACAGGTAGAGATATTCTCCGACTTATCGATGGGAAAATAGTAGCTGGGAAAGATTGTATAGTTCCTGCGGCGAAAGCTAAAATAACTATAGGGGCCAAGCCGAGAGGCAGACCCCGAAAAGTTAAACCAGCAGGACAGGAGAAGCCCGTCCGAAAGAGGGGTAGGAATACAAAGAAAACGGATACTGTAAAAACTACAGCTCCTGTGTCAACTACTCCTCCTCCTGTGACAGAGAGAGGCCGAGGCAGATTGAAAAAGAATGTATTAGTGCCTCAACCTGCTATACAGGAGAAGAAAAAGACGAGGGCTAGAAGGAAACCGGGAAGACCTAGGAAAACAGTAGTGCCGGATAAACCCGAGGCTCCCACAACTCCGAAGAAAAGAGTTGGGAGGCCTAGGAAGTTACCAGGTGCTGCTGTTCCACCAGTCTTACTGGGTGGTAGACGGACAAGAAATAATCCGGGTCCTGATACTAGCAACCCTTCCCCAGCTCTGACAAGGGCTAAGCGCACGCGCAATGCCCCAGTTCGGTTGCAAATTAAATAGAATGTGGTATCAAATGAGTTAAAATTACCGGACTGATTTTAGCTCAATAAAAAAGTACACAACGAGAAGTCCGACTAGCAGTAGACCGGAGAATTACTGCTGTGTCCCCTACCGGCGTAATAGATTCATTTCTATTGTGACTGGGAGACGAATCTTTGTCTTAATAAGTATTTGTTTGAACGATAGGTATTGACATGATCTAGGCTTGCACTGCGGGTCAATGAGACCTGGAACTTGCTGTAAGATCGGAATCTATTTATAGCAGATAGAATGTAGCAATTAGACCTATCCTGATGGCAAAGAAAGTGGAGATTAACAAGGGGGCCTGTCATGTCTCAGCAGGCAGATCAGAATAGCTATTGGATTAGCACCCAATCATGCTATGTGAGCGTGCTCGGAGAAGGAGCGGCGGGAAGCGTTGGCGCTACCATCGCGGTGTCGGGTTGGAGTACTGGCGTTGCATCAGGTGCGGCGAGAGTGTTCTACCCTTCGCCATTCTGCTTCCGGAACTCGTATGAGTAAGCAACTGACAGACTTTCGCCAACCGTACAGTAAGTTTATCAAGTGATGATTTACATAAAGGACTTGTCATGTTGTTGATCTTGTATGAATGTAAGATGTCTAGAGATTTGAACGTATGGTACCCTGTATTTTGTTGCCGATTGGCATTTCTGTACTTTGGCGGGCTGGTGCCTGGTACCGCTACGTCCATTTTGATATTCACACTGTTAGAAATACTGGCTACAGGTATGCGTGTTGTATGTTGTTCTCTAGCATAGAAGTGAACCATCATGCCCTGTTAACTTATTCCATTATGATGTTTGGACGTAATTAACCCTTCCGGATTGGTGGGAGATGTGGCAACGGTGTGTTGGCTCGCTAAAAACCTAGTTCGGATCGACCCACGCTAAGGGAGTGGGGGACTGACAGCACAGTTCGGATCCGAAGGGCCATCCGAAGCTCAGTCCGAGAATGGACAAGGCTCAGAAACCGGGCTTTGTTATTTCATGAAGTCTTGTCATTAAAATGCTTTGTTTGTATTCCTTTTCTAGCAAAGTAATCGAAGATGGAGAAGGCTATGGCTGAGCAAGTCGAGAAGGAGTTGGCCGAGGCGGAGAGATTGATGTCCGAGGGCATTGAGACTGAGCTCCCTGCCATGACAGAGGCGGAGGAGCAACAGCTGCTCGAGGAAGGGGCTGCTAATCTCATGGGGTTAGCAGCCGAAGGCAGTGAAGTGGTGGAGGACGAAGGACACAACCGTTCTGAGTCCGAAGCCATGGAAACTGAAGCTTCCGAGGAAGTGGTGAAGGAGGAGCTGAAGCTTCAGGTGAAGGCCAAACCCGTAGCTGAGGCAAGTCCGAAGGACAAGGGGGAGACTGCTGTCGACCCTGATGTCCTACGCCGCTCTCCGAGGAAGCAGTCAGCACCCCGGAAAAGTGAGGATGGATCCCAGTCTCCATCGAGCCCTAAAAAGGCTGACGATGAGGACATGGAATCCCGGGGCAGATCCCGAAGCCGCAGATACCCCGTCGGTGGCAAGTCCGGATCCGCATCCATGACCCGAGGCGGGTCAAGTAGATCGGAGGAGGAGAAGAGGAGCAAGAGCGCGGTGCCACAACCAAGCACCAGTTCTGCTTCTGCTGGGACCACCTCTTCCAAGAAAAAGCAGAATCCGAAGCTGTCCTTCAAGAAATTGAGGAGAGTCCACAGCGCTCGGATGTCTGTGTGGAGAGCTAGGGTTGGTGAGATTGGGGGAAGTTTGGAATACTTCAAGGCTGTGATGGATAAGCCCGAAAATACAGCACCAATCAACCCTAGTTCGGACAAGCCAGGATTCCGGTTCCCCTCTGATGGTCCGGAATCAGACTCGGATGACGTTGATTTCCCCGGGACAATGAAACGTTATGAGTCCGAGATATGGCCCGAGCTGTTGCAGGAGGACAGCTTGGATGAGGGCACCTTGGGAAAGCTCAAGATGTCCCCCATGCTCTGGAAGCCAGGACACCGTTGCCCCTTCCTGGTGTGCCGGTACACTGGCTTCCGAGATGTGGGTGTAAAAATTTACACCACCCGGGAGAGGTTCTTCCGCCATTTGTGCGAGTGCCACGCCCCCCTCCGTCAAGCCTGGACTTGCCCGTACACCAGTTGTGCACAGGTCCTGGATCGGAAGGGTGAGCTTATTCAGCACTTGATGAATGGCGAGGTGAGACAACACAACCTCAGTTGGGAGAAGGCCCAGGCCCGAATGGTGAAGGACACGGTGACCGCCGGAAAGAAGGAGAATCCTCTCTTCTATAAGATGGTGTACCTGTCCTTCAATCACCTGAAGGTTTTAAGAAGGGCACAGGCTGCAGTCCAGACCCGGCTAAAGGCTGCAGAGAAGGCCGAAGCAAAGAAAGCCTCCTCTTCCTCCAGTTCTGGGCCTAGCAAACCCGCAACTGGACATCAAGACTCGGTGTCAGTGAGCTCTGCATCCAGCAGCGTTGGCCCCGAGTCCGGAAGTAGGTCTGCTTCGGACAAAAAGGCCTCCAAGAAGACACACAAACGTCAGTCTTCGAGCCATCCGGAGGCACCCACCACCAAGAAGGGCCGCAAAACCCAGCAATGGGTAGAGCAGGCTAAGGAAGACCTGCCTTCTCGACATGACACTCGGGAACTGGTCCGGGCAGTGGATGTCAACGTTGAAGCTGCCCTGACGGATCTGGAGAAGGCAGCCATAGCTCTAAGCGAGGGGGTACGTCGGTCAATCTCTTCGTTGACCACGCCCCTTCAACGTTTGGAGACTGTGGAAAGTAGGATTGATGAGGTCGCCAATCTCCGAGAGGAGAACAACCAACAGGCGGTCATCATCAAGACCCAGCGCGCGTCCCTAGCCCAGAAGGACAATCAAATCCGCGATTTGATGGAGGCTAACGCGCGGCTGAGGTCAAGGTTGGAGTCCGCGGAGTCCAGTTCTCCGCCGGAGCAGGACCCAACAGAGAGTGTGGGAGGCACAGATCCATCTGCCCCCACTCTACATGTGGATGGTGGTCAAGCTGGGGCGATCCAGGTCAACGCCCTCCAACTGGATGTGCTATCACAGTTGTTGGGACAGATCGGGAAACTCCCCCAGATGGCCCAGATGGGTGTTAAAACACCTAGCCATCCTTCAGCATCCCCCTTTCGGATGATTGTGTCCCCCGAGACTTCTCGGACGGTTCCCACTGCTGCTGCTGGATCCGCAGCTCAAGCTGCAAAGCAGCAGCAAATGCAGAGGTCCGCGCCCCGACAACGCTCACAGAGCAGGGCCCGGACTTGGCTAGAGGGAAGTGGTCTGGGACAGGGAGGAGTGGGAGAATCAGATCTCGGAATCCACCAGTTGTTTGGATCTGAGAAAATGATCTCCCCTCTAAAGTCGTCGCCCGGCTCTGGTATGCAGGCGCCCCCCACTCCTGGTACCAAAACTGGCCACAGTGACGTGGAGGACGATGCCGACATGGATACCATGGAGCAGGACGACGAGAAGGACGCTCACCACCAGTGAAAGGATGGAGGATGACCATAGGACAGACCAGATGACAACACGGATCGCCCACGAATAACGCTCGGACTCGGAATGGAACGACCTGTGTGAATGATGATGACTGGATTGATTTATGGACTTGGAAATGGATATGGACACATTCAGATGGACACAGAGATGAATCGGCGTGACCCACGGATATTGACCACTTGAACTTTTTAAAGTAACGAATTTTTCTCTCTATTTTTATACTACAGAATGTAGTAGTGAGATTTGCTTTTCTCACAGAGAGCCGGAGGAATTTTTACTTTTATTTCACCATTTACACCAATCATTTTTATCTTTCCACTTGTATTAGTAGTGAGGACACTGAATGCTCCTGCTTGTACTTGTCTATGATTTTTATTATGTGTTGAGTGACTTTTGTGTTTACTCGTGGTGATTTGTATTATTTTTCCTCTTTTCGTATGCTTTATTGTTCTATTACCCGATTTTTAAACATGGTTTTAAACTCTTTAAAAGAAAGAGGGGGTATTGTAGTGGTCGTGTATTTTATGGGTTCCGAAATAGTGCAGTCCGGGAGTCCGAGACTGTCCGCTGGTTGATTCCAGTCCTTTCGGACTGACGCCAGAGGGCAGTCAAGGGCTCTCGGATCTATCCGAAGCGCAGACCCTGGAAGAGTGGTCTGTAGCTTATTTACTATTATTTGTATTTATCTCTTTATATTGTGTCTTTTCCTTGTATATTGTCATTTTATGCTATGCAAATGTTCCTTTATGTGTTCTTACCCAATCTCTGGTTTTACTTATTCTTAACTTCGCTTTTATGAGAATATGTGTTATATGAATATTCTCCACACCTTGTTTATACCATTTTACAATGTATATGTTTCCTTTCTGGCTGGTCCAGAAAGGTTGGTCTATGAAGGTTGTGTGGTAATAAAACCAGAGTATGAGAGTAAATCTTGTTCCGTTTTATTCCTAAGCTAAGAGTCCCGAACCGAGTTCACTACATAGGTATATATTATCTCATGGTAAGATTCCTCCAAACTTGTTTCAATATAATTCAATTATCCATGTTTGATACACCTTGAATCTCACGCAAAGCGTGGTCATGTGACTAACCAGTCAAGCAGTCATTGGATAGACGTACAAAGTGGGCGGGGCTCTCACATAGTTATATACCTATACCTTTGTTTATAGGTTGACATATATAATCGTAAATCATTGTATTACTAAGAAGATTGTCAATCATTGATTAGGATCATATATATCCAGAGGTATAGCCGCCCGGAATATTTTTTTTCCTGTGATATATTAGTTGCTTGTGACTTATAGTTTACCTTACATATTGTTGAATGACCAGCCTTATGCACCCTTATTGTGATGACAAGCAACATGATGACCAGCGGTTCGCATCTTTCACCGTATATTGATTATCTTAATTTTCCCCATTCCGTAGTGGTTAATTTAACTTCATGGGAGGCTAATACTACTGCAAACATATCGATTGGCAGCTGTGACCACAGAGAAACACAGGGGGAGGGGGAAAGCAAAAAAGTGAAATCTAGGATGTAACGGAACAAGTATGCGTAGAACTATTCGTAATATTTTGTAAGAAGCTGCGCTTTTGTATACAAAAGGCGGATTAGGCATAATTGGTCTAGTATCCCCTCCATGTGCCTTCTGATATGGCGGAACTAGGCGGAGCTTTAAGATGAACTCATATCCACTTTATGACTTACTTTTTTTTACTCTGAAAATGTTATTGAAAATACAATTGTCACTTGACCCTCGGTTACATGTAACTGAAATCAGAAAGCGTTTCCCTTGGAAACGGAAATCAATTGAATTAAGCTGACACAATTTGTGAATACTTTAGAATTAATAATTTAACATTTAATAAATTCTATTAAATTTGACAGAAAAATGATTAGAATTATGTATATTTGAGTATATTTGGCATTGCCTTGATTGCATTGCCTGTTAGGTTGTGTTGAACAACGATGGCTGAACTGTGTTTTGATCCTAAATTTTCTCCTAAATCTGGGTTATTTGAGAGGATTGGTGAAAGTGAATTGTACATTTTCTGACGATTTGACCCAATAGTTGACACCATATGTACATGTAGTGAGATAAGAGGGAAGTGATAACACTTGATCAGAAATTGTTGTTATCTCTGCAGCAGGGAGAGATTGGTTCTGCACTAGGGACCGATTTTCAGACAATGTACTATTGGCAGCTCTGCATATTTAGTAAGTTTTGCTAAATTCTGCTAAAAAAGATAAATTTGGGTGTATCGCATTGATTTAAAGTATTAGTTCTGTTATGTTTAACTGAATTTTGAAGCTCATTTCTGTCTTAAACGTAGGTTATTTGTGAGGATTGATGAAGGCGAATTATACATTTTCTAATGATCTAACCCACTATTCCACTTATCACCTTCATTCCTGGATCAGTGGCCGTTACACCACTCACCCCTATAACATAACTTATGGGCCAGATCTTCAGAACATGTACAATTAACAAATCAGCACATAATCTGCTAAATTAGACTTGGAAATCTCGTATTTTATATCTTATACACTACCTAGGATGTATTTAACCTCTCGTAAACTGTACTGTACTGTACAGTGCGGTACTTTCAACCTTCAAGTGTTAAAACGGAAGCTCACCATCTCAATGTTATTTATTTTATATTTGGTATTTTTACCCATGTGTAGCCCCTTTAAAAATCTTTAAAAATCCTTTATAAACAGGTAACAGCCGTAAGACATGGAATATAATTCCATAGGCTTGTCAACCTATTTGTCATATC
Organism: Sthenelais limicola; assembly: GCA_942159475.1. NCBI lineage: Eukaryota > Metazoa > Annelida > Polychaeta > Phyllodocida > Sigalionidae > Sthenelais > Sthenelais limicola. The sequence goes on along the minus strand of OW804102.1, from coordinate 66,800,910 downwards.
TCACAAATAAATTTCGACAAATAGATTTCAATTCAACACCGTCATGCGCTGAAATAACTGTTGTGTCCTCAGCATGTGTGTTTAGTGTCATATATTACCACCAGGTGCTGGTGATATCACATTATTGTGCTGCTGATAACAAGGGATCAACGGCTTGTTGTAACATCCACACGACGATAAGTTGTTATATCACCCACAGGGCGATAAGTTCCCATTAACTCATCTAGCAATAACTTACAGACTGAAATGTGGGAAAAGGAAATAGTTTCCTCAAAGAATGTTATACCAAATTTCAAGATATTATACCAAAATAGCAGGAACGGAGAATCAAGTTATTACAAATTTATTATTATATTCTATAATTTATCCACCAAGTAATATGTATTAACTATAATCATTATAAATCATATATTTCCAGTCAAACAAATGTAGTTGCATTTGGTGGGCAAGATACAACAGGTTAACTAACAAGTTGGTTGAAAGAGCGTGAATATTGCACGAGTTGCGTAGCAACAAGTGCTATATTCTAAACGACTGAAACCAACGAGTTGGTTAACAGATTTATTATACATGCTTTCAATCATGAAAATAGGAAAAAATCGAGTCATAAATTTGAATTTTAGCGGTAATTTTAGCCAAAAAAAACCCCAACAGATTGTGCATGCAATTCCCCTATTGTCTGTGGATAAGCCCCGTGGTATACATATGTGTGTGTTGATATGATTGACTCGTGATTGACAGTGGCACATACAAATCCCCTATTGTCACGATGGTGGAGTTTAACCTGATGATAAGCGCTGTGGTATGTGTGTATTGATATGATTGACTCGGGGTGGGTGGGCGGGGGGGGGGGGGGGGGCAATCACCAGTAAATAACGCAAACTGGCGGGAGAATACGCACAGGTCTGCATGCAACCTTGGACGGAACGCTTTATGATCAAAATAACAAACATCTCCTGAAATAGTTTACAGAGGTTAAACGTTGGAAATACCACTTGGATGAGGAGAGATATATCTCAATGATTGTGGAGCTAACTGTGAAGGATTACATGTTGTTTGGACAGTCACTGGGAGAGAGAGGTGTTCATGGCGGTAACAGAAGCAATGTGAGAACTACATGAGGGAAGTGACCTTTACCTGACCTTTACCTGACCTTTACCTGACCTTTACCTGACTTTCACCTGACCTTGAGAGACTCATCCAACACGCCAGGGGACGCCACACACAGCTATACAACACATATAGAACTTATAGAATTTTTTTTTTATTATTTTTTTAATTAAATTAAAATTAAATCAAAAGTACACGCGATAAGTTGGAGCGAGGAGTGTGGAATAAGCAGGCAGTGTTGATCTTGTTTTTTTGGCAGTTATTTTTTATTATTTTTGGAGGCAGTTGGTTATTTCCGTTCATAATAACCCCAACACTACCCGGGTAAATTATAATGGCTGTTACTATACGGCTGGCTGGTGGAGTGTTACTATACGTGCTGGTGTACAGTGCCCTCCTACCCCCAGGTGTGGCGGGGTGCGGGAGGGGGTCCATCTACCTCATGAACAATGGCTACAGACGTGTGTTAATAGCCGTGGGTGAAGATGTACCTGAAGATCCACGGCTCATCACCAGGATAAAGACTGTCTTTACTGATACATCAGCCTTCCTATACAACGCTACCAGGTCCGTCAACTAATCGGGCAGATTGTTGGAAAATGTGCAAATCAACTGTGCCAATCCTCTCAAATAACCCAAATTTCTGACGAAAATAAAGTTCAGAATACAGTTCAACCTAACCTACCAGATTGCTAGGATTAATGCAATGCCAAATATACTGGAATGTACCTAGTGTTGACCAAATTACAGCCTAATCTTCCAGAATTTACTAAATGTGTAGAACTGCCAATTGTACATTTTCCGACAATCTGACCCTAATGTGTGGTATTGTGTTAGAATTAGGGAGGTTCAGCAGGTCTAACCTATACGTAAACGTTAACGTATCTCTCATTATGTGTGATGTGTTCCAGGAAAATGTTCTGATTTTATCACTTATAGCTATATATCTAAAGGTCCTCGTATGGACTACATTTAGTTACTTTACTGTTTATTGCCCCCAAGAAATACTGGAAACTTTTTTTTTCAAAAATTAAAATAAACTTAAAATCTAGAAATTCTTATTAGACTATGAGACTGTTTACTATCATTGGAATCGGGTTGATCTCATCTTTTCAAATATAATGGTATCTCAAAATCTTTTTTTTGCGACTTATGACTTTTCTAAAACGCAACGTATCCGTATCTCATTATATACAAACATGCATGAAAAGAAAGAAAGACTGTCAGCAAAACATGGGGAAACACGTAACGTAACATATCAAGCAAAAATGTCACCATCTCACAATTTATGTTTTATACATAATAATACGACCTAAGTCCCAAAGAAGATACAGATACGGTTACGTAATTGAGATAAGGTGTGCGTGCAGAACCTCCCTAGTATCAGCACTATTTATCGCTTATCTCACTTTTACCAAAATATTTCTTATTATTGTTGTTATGTGGCAGGTACATTCGTTTTTATCTGTTGAATACATTTCAATGGAACGTATCACATGTCTGTGCAAGTTGTCAATACAGTTTTTGAAAAAAAATCTGGGAATGCAAGTTTTTATTCTTATTTATCACCAAATAAAAATAAGATATATTTAAAAATAAATATATTATTGTAAGCCTGTTTCGGGAACCACCAACTCAGGAACCCACAGGAAGACTTGGAACCAAGGTTTCAAAACTGGGACCCCTTTTTGTAGTCGCCACTAATTGCAAATAAAAAAATGTCTTGAATTGAATTGAATAACAACCTGAATATAAATAGTCCTATTAGTTGAATTGACTTTCAAAATGAAAATGACGATTGTATTATAAAGGATGCAATAATCAAAAATTTAATAGTTATAATAGGGGAGTTGCATAGCCGCCAATTTGAATTTTGATTTCGCATGGAACTATGGGAGTAATGGTACCGTATAAAATCTATAGAAAACATGGAATCTCCAGCATGGAATATTTATCAATGCCCTAATGTCAATATCGATATAATTATACATGTTTCCATAGAACATGTATAATCTTTCCCATCCTGCATTTGGTTTTCATAGATCATTTATAAAAGCTATGATATTGGTAAAAACATTCTGTTGAATATTTGTCAGATTTGAACTGGATTTATCACTGAACTGAATCATTTTATTGGAACACATCACAAATAGGCTGAGTTAGACACTTCAGAACTGTGCATGTGCTGTACATAGAGAGAATGGAACGAGGTGCTAGTAACTGAATATTTATTGGACGAGATTGCGACTTGGAATTTTTTCTTTTTCCTATGCTAATAAAGAGCGTTCATCGACGCCGGCATCGACTACTCCCTATTTGTTTCTGCTTCAACTTTACCTATGCAATTTATATAAATGTTTTCAGGAGGAGAGCCTATTTGCAAGAAATCAACATCTTGATCCCCAAGGCGTGGAGCAGAAGGCCTGAGTATGAAGCGGCGGGGGATGAGGCAATCGACAAGAGTGACATCCTCGTGGCCGCCCCTGAGTCTAACCAGCAGGGCTACACACCATTTGTCATCAAAAGTACACCGTGTGGGCAGCTGGGCCATTATATGCACCTCACACCTAACTTCCTCTTAGATCCTAACGTGGCCAAACCATTGGGTCCATATGAAAAGGTAGGCATAATGTCTTACAGGAAAATTTCACAAGTCGCAAAAAATGGATTTTGAGATATCGTCATATTTGAAAAGATGAGATCAAGCTGATTCCAATGATAGTAAACATTAGGACATCTAATAAGTATTTCCATATTTTATTTTTTTTATTTTTGAAATAAAACTTTCTGGGTGGACACTTACAATTATAGTAGTTAATAATACTCTGTAAGATGACCTTAGAAATGCATAGATATTGGTGAAAACATTTTCGATAAATATTTTCCGAAATATTTGTATGTTAGATTTGAACTGAATCCATCCCAGCATGCAATGTCCTACACATGCGCAGTGAGACATGCAACTCCTCAATAGGGATACAAGTCCAAGGCTTAGAGTCATCACTCCATTTACTTGTTTTGAATAATTCTAGAACATTCTGGAGGGCAATTCTCCCTCCCCCATCACTCCTCCAGGGCCCGTCCTCTCTACCCTCCTCCCCATTATGATCATACCAAGCAATACACTGTATTTCCATGTACTTGTACTAAAGAAATAAAAATCTCTCTCTCTATATATAGGTGCTGGTGCATGAATGGGGACACCTGCGTTACGGTGTGTTTGATGAGTACCCTACTGGTAATGACCCTCACTTCTATAATGGCCCGCAAAGCTCTGTCAAGGCTACCAGATGCTCAGACAAACTAGAAGGTAATCTAGTAAATACTTTTATTTATAATTATAAATCTCAGTTTACTGTAGTCATTGAATCAAATGAGGACATGTGCTAATATGTGGTAATGTAGTGTTCTCAAACACCACCCAGGTTCAAACTTAGCAAAGAACAACCATAACATAAGTGTGCTGACTCCCTTACAAGTAACAATAACATACTTTGCTTAAAAGCAATCATGGTGGTTAATGCCTTTTTTGTAACTGTTTAGATATTATATTAGCTTGAAATGAAATTTAAAAAAAACAAAAAAAACTTGACTGATATCATTAAACATTGCAGGTGAAATGTATGACAAGGAGAGCAATGCGCGCGGGTGCCGCTCGCAAGGATCCCTGCCAGACTCTAACTGTAGGTTCAAGGACTTTGAAGGTGAACTGGAGCCTGAGTATGCCTCCCTCATGTACAGGCAGTACCTTAACCATGTGAGTATGCCTCACTCATGTACAGGCAGTACCTTAGCCATGTGAGTATGCCTCACTCATGTACAGGCAGTACCTTAGCCATGTGAGTATGCCTCACTCATGTACAGGCAGTACCTTAGCCATGTGAGTATGCCTCACTCATGTACAGGCAGTACCTTAGCCATGTGAGTATATGCCTCCCTCATGTACAGGCAGTACCTTAGCCATGTGAGTATATGCCTCACTCATGTACAGGCAGTACCTTAGCCATGTGAGTATGCCTCCCTCATGTACAGGCAGTACCTTAGCCATGTGAGTATGCCTCACTCATGTACAGGCAGTACCTTAGCCATGTGAGTATGCCTCCCTCATGTACAGGCAGTACCTTAGCCATGTGAGTATGCCTCACTCATGTACAGGCAGTACCTTAGCCATGTGAGTATGCCTCACTCATGTACAAGCAGTACCTTAGCCATGTGAGTATGCCTCCCTCATGTACAGGCAGTACCTTAGCCATGTGAGTATGCCTCACTCATGTACAGGCAGTACCTTAGCCATGTGAGTATGCCTCCCTCATGTACAGGCAGTACCTTAGCCATGTGAGTATGCCTCACTCATGTACAGGCAGTACCTTAGCCATGTGAGTATGCCTCACTCATGTACAAGCAGTACCTTAGCCATGTGAGTATGCCTCACTCATGTACAGTACCTTAGCCATGTGAGTATGCCTCACTCATGTACAGGCAGTACCTTAGCCATGTGAGTATGCCTCACTCATGTACAGGCAGTACCTTAGCCATGTGAGTATATGCCTCACTCATGTACAGGCAGTACCTTAGCCATGTGAGTATGCCTCCCTCATGTACAGGCAGTACCTTAGCCATGTGAGTATGCCTCACTCATGTACAGGCAGTACCTTAGCCATGTGAGTATGCCTCCCTCATGTACAGGCAGTACCTTAGCCATGTGAGTATATGCCTCACTCATGTACAAGCAGTACCTTAGCCATGTGAGTATGCCTCGCTCATGTACAGTACCTTAGCCATGTGAGTATGCCTCCCTCATGTACAGGCAGTACCTTAGCCATGTGAGTATGCCTCACTCATGTACAAGCAGTACCTTAGCCATGTGAGTATGCCTCACTCATGTACAGGCAGTACCTTAGCCATGTGAGTATGCCTCCCTCATGTACAGGCAGTACCTTAGCCATGTGAGTATATGCCTCACTCATGTACAAGCAGTACCTTAGCCATGTGAGTATATGCCTCACTCATGTACAGGCAGTACCTTAGCCATGTGAGTATGCCTCCCTCATGTACAGGCAGTACCTTAGCCATGTGAGTATGCCTCACTCATGTACAGGCAGTACCTTAGCCATGTGAGTATATGCCTCACTCATGTACAGGCAGTACCTTAGCCATGTGAGTATATGCCTCACTCATGTACAGGCAGTACCTTAGCCATGTGAGTATATGCCTCACTCATGTACAGGCAGTACCTTAGCCATGTGAGTATGCCTCACTCATGTACAGGCAGTACCTTAGCCATGTGAGTATATGCCTCACTCATGTACAGTACCTTAGCCATGTGAGTATGCCTCACTCATGTACAGGCAGTACCTTAGCCATGTGAGTATGCCTCACTCATGTACAGGCAGTACCTTAGCCATGTGAGTATATGCCTCACTCATGTACAGGCAGTACCTTAGCCATGTGAGTATGCCTCACTCATGTACAGGCAGTACCTTAGCCATGTGAGTATGCCTCCCTCATGTACAGGCAGTACCTTAGCCATGTGAGTATATGCCTCACTCATGTACAGGCAGTACCTTAGCCATGTGAGTATATGCCTCACTCATGTACAAGCAGTACCTTAGCCATGTGAGTATATGCCTCACTCATGTACAGGCAGTACCTTAGCCATGTGAGTATGCCTCACTCATGTACAGTACCTTAGCCATGTGAGTATATGCCTCACTCATGTACAAGCAGTACCTTAGCCATGTGAGTATATGCCTCCCTCATGTACAGGCAGTACCTTAGCCATGTGAGTATATGCCTCACTCATGTACAGTATCTTAGCCATGTGAGTATGCCTCACTCATGTACAGTACCTTAGCCATGTGAGTATGCCTCACTCATGTACAGGCAGTACCTTAGCCATGTGAGTATGCCTCCCTCATGTACAGGCAGTACCTTAGCCATGTGAGTATGCCTCACTCATGTACAGTACCTTAGCCATGTGAGTATGCCTCACTCATGTACAGGCAGTACCTTAGCCATGTGAGTATATGCCTCACTCATGTACAAGCAGTACCTTAGCCATGTGAGTATATGCCTCCCTCATGTACAGGCAGTACCTTAGCCATGTGAGTATGCCTCACTCATGTACAGTACCTTAGCCATGTGAGTATATGCCTCACTCATGTACAGTACCTTAGCCATGTGAGTATATGCCTCACTCATGTACAGGCAGTACCTTAACCATGTGAGTATGCCTCACTCATGTACAGGCAGTACCTTAGCCATGTGAGTATGCCTCACTCATGTACAAGCAGTACCTTAACCATGTGAGTATATGCCTCACTCATGTACAGGCAGTACCTTAACCATGTGAGTATGCCTCACTCATGTACAGGCAGTACCTTAGCCATGTGAGTATATGCCTCCCTCATGTACAGGCAGTACCTTAACCATGTGAGTATATGCCTCCCTCATGTACAGGCAGTACCTTAGCCATGTGAGTATATGCCTCACTCATGTACAAGCAGTACCTTAACCATGTGAGTATGCCTCACTCATGTACAGGCAGTACCTTAGCCATGTGAGTATGCCTCCCTCATGTACAGGCAGTACCTTAGCCATGTGAGTATGCCTCCCTCATGTACAGGCAGTACCTTAGCCATGTGAGTATATGCCTCACTCATGTACAGGCAGTACCTTAGCCATGTGAGTATATGCCTCACTCATGTACAAGCAGTACCTTAGCCATGTGAGTATATGCCTCACTCATGTACAGGCAGTACCTTAGCCATGTGAGTATGCCTCACTCATGTACAGGCAGTACCTTAGCCATGTGAGTATGCCTCACTCATGTACAGGCAGTACCTTAGCCATGTGAGTATGCCTCACTCATGTACAGGCAGTACCTTAGCCATGTGAGTATGCCTCCCTCATGTACAAGCAGTACCTTAGCCATGTGAGTATGCCTCCCTCATGTACAGGCAGTACCTTAGCCATGTGAGTATATGCCTCACTCATGTACAGGCAGTACCTTAGCCATGTGAGTATGCCTCCCTCATGTACAGGCAGTACCTTAGCCATGTGAGTATATGCCTCACTCATGTACAGGCAGTACCTTAGCCATGTGAGTATGCCTCACTCATGTACAGGCAGTACCTTAGCCATGTGAGTATGCCTCCCTCATGTACAAGCAGTACCTTAACCATGTGAGTATATGCCTCACTCATGTACAAGCAGTACCTTAGCCATGTGAGTATGCCTCACTCATGTACAGGCAGTACCTTAGCCATGTGAGTATGCCTCCCTCATGTACAGGCAGTACCTTAGCCATGTGAGTATATGCCTCACTCATGTACAGTACCTTAGCCATGTGAGTATGCCTCACTCATGTACAGTACCTTAGCCATGTGAGTATATGCCTCACTCATGTACAGTACCTTAGCCATGTGAGTATGCCTCACTCATGTACAGGCAGTACCTTAGCCATGTGAGTATGCCTCACTCATGTACAGTACCTTAGCCATGTGAGTATGCCTCCCTCATGTACAGTACCTTAGCCATGTGAGTATGCCTCACTCATGTACAGTACCTTAGCCATGTGAGTATGCCTCACTCATGTACAGGCAGTACCTTAGCCATGTGAGTATATGCCTCACTCATGTACAGTACCTTAGCCATGTGAGTATGCCTCACTCATGTACAGGCAGTACCTTAGCCATGTGAGTATGCCTCCCTCATGTACAGGCAGTACCTTAGCCATGTGAGTATGCCTCACTCATGTACAGGCAGTACCTTAGCCATGTGAGTATGCCTCACTCATGTACAGGCAGTACCTTAGCCATGTGAGTATGCCTCCCTCATGTACAGTACCTTAGCCATGTGAGTATGCCTCACTCATGTACAGTACCTTAGCCATGTGAGTATGCCTCACTCATGTACAGGCAGTACCTTAGCCATGTGAGTATGCCTCACTCATGTACAGGCAGTACCTTAGCCATGTGAGTATGCCTCACTCATGTACAGGCAGTACCTTAGCCATGTGAGTATGCCTCACTCATGTACAGGCAGTACCTTAGCCATGTGAGTATGCCTCCCTCATGTACAGTACCTTAGCCATGTGAGTATATGCCTCACTCATGTACAGGCAGTACCTTAGCCATGTGAGTATGCCTCCCTCATGTACAGGCAGTACCTTCGCCATGTGAGTATGCCTCACTCATGTACAGTACCTTAGCCATGTGAGTATGTCTCACTCATGTACAGGCAGTACCTTAGCCATGTGAGTATGCCTCACTCATGTACAGGCAGTACCTTAGCCATGTGAGTATGCCTCACTCATGTACAGTACCTTAGCCATGTGAGTATGTCTCACTCATGTACAGGCAGTACCTTAGCCATGTGAGTATGCCTCACTCATGTACAGGCAGTACCTTAGCCATGTGAGTATGCCTCGCTCATGTACAGGCAGTACCTTAGCCATGTGAGTATGCCTCACTCATGTACAGTACCTTAGCCATGTGAGTATGTCTCACTCATGTACAGGCAGTACCTTAGCCATGTGAGTATGCCTCACTCATGTACAGCACCTTAACCATGTGAGTATGCCTCACTCATGTACAGGCAGTACCTTAGCCATGTGAGTATGCCTCACTCATGTACAGTACCTTAGCCATGTGAGTATGCCTCACTCATGTACAGGCAGTACCTTAGCCATGTGAGTATGCCTCCCTCATGTACAGTACCTTAGCCATGTGAGTATGTCTCACTCATGTACAGGCAGTACCTTAGCCATGTGAGTATGCCTCCCTCATGTACAAGCAGTACCTTAGCCATGTGAGTATGCCTCACTCATGTACAGGCAGTACCTTAGCCATGTGAGTATGCCTCCCTCATGTACAAGCAGTACCTTAGCCATGTGAGTATGCCTCACTCATGTACAGGCAGTACCTTAGCCATGTGAGTATGCCTCACTCATGTACAGGCAGTACCTTAGCCATGTGAGTATGCCTCCCTCATGTACAGGCAGTACCTTAGCCATGTGAGTATGCCTCACTCAAGTACAGGCAGTACCTTAGCCATGTGAGTATGCCTCACTCATGTACAGGCAGTACCTTAGCCATGTGAGTATGCCTCACTCATGTACAGTACCTTAGCCATGTGAGTATGCCTCACTCATGTACAGGCAGTACCTTAGCCATGTGAGTATGCCTCACTCATGTACAGGCAGTACCTTAGCCATGTGAGTATGCCTCACTCATGTACAGGCAGTACCTTAACCATGTGAGTATATGCCTCACTCATGTACAAGCAGTACCTTAGCCATGTGAGTATGCCTCACTCATGTACAGTACCTTAGCCATGTGAGTATGCCTCACTCATGTACAGTACCTTAGCCATGTGAGTATGCCTCACTCATGTACAAGCAGTACCTTAGCCATGTGAGTATGCCTCACTCATGTACAGGCAGTACCTTAGCCATGTGAGTATATGCCTCCCTCATGTACAGGTAGTACCTTAGCCATGTGAGTATATGCCTCACTCATGTACAAGCAGTACCTTAGCCATGTGAGTATGCCTCACTCATGTACAGGCAGTACCTTAGCCATGTGAGTATGCCTCACTCATGTACAGTACCTTAGCCATGTGAGTGTGCCTCACTCATGTACAAGCAGTACCTTAGCCATGTGAGTATGCCTCACTCATGTACAGGCAGTACCTTAGCCATGTGAGTATATGCCTCACTCATGTACAGGCAGTACCTTAGCCATGTGAGTATGCCTCCCTCATGTACAGGCAGTACCTTAGCCATGTGAGTATGCCTCACTCATGTACAGGCAGTACCTTAGCCATGTGAGTATGCCTCACTCATGTACAGGCAGTACCTTAGCCATGTGAGTATGCCTCACTCATGTACAGGCAGTACCTTAGCCATGTGAGTATGCCTCCCTCATGTACAAGCAGTACCTTAGCCATGTGAGTATGCCTCGCTCATGTACAGGCAGTACCTTAGCCATGTGAGTATATGCCTCCCTCATGTACAGGCAGTACCTTAGCCATGTGAGTATATGCCTCGCTCATGTACAGGCAGTACCTTAGCCATGTGAGTATATGCCTCCCTCATGTACAGGCAGTACCTTAGCCATGTGAGTATATGCCTCACTCATGTACAAGCAGTACCTTAGCCATGTGAGTATATGCCTCACTCATGTACAGGCAGTACCTTAGCCATGTGAGTATGCCTCACTCATGTACAGGCAGTACCTTAGCCATGTGAGTATATGCCTCCCTCATGTACAGGCAGTACCTTAGCCATGTGAGTATATGCCTCGCTCATGTACAGGCAGTACCTTAGCCATGTGAGTATGCCTCGCTCATGTACAGGCAGTACCTTAGCCATGTGAGTATGCCTCACTCATGTACAGGCAGTACCTTAGCCATGTGAGTATGCCTCACTCATGTACAGGCAGTACCTTAGCCATGTGAGTATGCCTCACTCATGTACAGGCAGTACCTTAGCCATGTGAGTATATGCCTCCCTCATGTACAGGCAGTACCTTAGCCATGTGAGTATGCCTCACTCATGTACAGGCAGTACCTTAGCCATGTGAGTATATGCCTCACTCATGTACAGGCAGTACCTTAGCCATGTGAGTATGCCTCACTCATGTACAGTACCTTAGCCATGTGAGTATGCCTCACTCATGTACAGGCAGTACCTTAGCCATGTGAGTATATGCCTCCCTCATGTACAGGCAGTACCTTAGCCATGTGAGTATGCCTCACTCATGTACAGGCAGTACCTTAGCCATGTGAGTATGCCTCACTCATGTACAGGCAGTACCTTAGCCATGTGAGTATATGCCTCACTCATGTACAGGCAGTACCTTAGCCATGTGAGTATATGCCTCACTCATGTACAAGCAGTACCTTAGCCATGTGAGTATGCCTCACTCATGTACAAGCAGTACCTTAGCCATGTGAGTATATGCCTCACTCATGTACAAGCAGTACCTTAGCCATGTGAGTATATGCCTCACTCATGTACAAGCAGTACCTTAGCCATGTGAGTATGCCTCACTCATGTACAGGCAGTACCTTAGCCATGTGAGTATGCCTCACTCATGTACAAGCAGTACCTTAGCCATGTGAGTATGCCTCCCTCATGTACAGGCAGTACCTTAGCCATGTGAGTATATGCCTCCCTCATGTACAGGCAGTACCTTAGCCATGTGAGTATATGCCTCCCTCATGTACAGGCAGTACCTTAGCCATGTGAGTATGCCTCACTCATGTACAAGCAGTACCTTAGCCATGTGAGTATGCCTCACTCATGTACAGGCAGTACCTTAGCCATGTGAGTATGCCTCACTCATGTACAGGCAGTACCTTAGCCATGTGAGTATATGCCTCCCTCATGTACAGGCAGTACCTTAGCCATGTGAGTATGCCTCACTCATGTACAGGCAGTACCTTAGCCATGTGAGTATATGCCTCACTCATGTACAGGCAGTACCTTAGCCATGTGAGTATGCCTCACTCATGTACAGTACCTTAGCCATGTGAGTATGCCTCACTCATGTACAGGCAGTACCTTAGCCATGTGAGTATATGCCTCCCTCATGTACAGGCAGTACCTTAGCCATGTGAGTATGCCTCACTCATGTACAGGCAGTACCTTAGCCATGTGAGTATGCCTCACTCATGTACAGGCAGTACCTTAGCCATGTGAGTATATGCCTCACTCATGTACAGGCAGTACCTTAGCCATGTGAGTATATGCCTCACTCATGTACAAGCAGTACCTTAGCCATGTGAGTATGCCTCACTCATGTACAAGCAGTACCTTAGCCATGTGAGTATATGCCTCACTCATGTACAAGCAGTACCTTAGCCATGTGAGTATATGCCTCACTCATGTACAAGCAGTACCTTAGCCATGTGAGTATGCCTCCCTCATGTACAAGCAGTACCTTAGCCATGTGAGTATGCCTCCCTCATGTACAGTACCTTAGCCATGTGAGTATGCCTCACTCATGTACAGGCAGTACCTTAGCCATGTGAGTATGCCTCACTCATGTACAAGCAGTACCTTAGCCATGTGAGTATGCCTCCCTCATGTACAAGCAGTACCTTAGCCATGTGAGTATGCCTCACTCATGTACAGGCAGTACCTTAGCCATGTGAGTATGCCTCACTCATGTACAAGCAGTACCTTAGCCATGTGAGTATGCCTCACTCATGTACAGGCAGTACCTTAGCCATGTGAGTATGCCTCACTCATGTACAGGCAGTACCTTAGCCATGTGAGTATGCCTCCCTCATGTACAGGCAGTACCTTAGCCATGTGAGTATATGCCTCCCTCATGTACAGGCAGTACCTTAGCCATGTGAGTATGCCTCACTCATGTACAGGCAGTACCTTAGCCATGTGAGTATGCCTCACTCATGTACAGGCAGTACCTTAGCCATGTGAGTATGCCTCCCTCATGTACAAGCAGTACCTTAGCCATGTGAGTATGCCTCGCTCATGTACAAGCAGTACCTTAGCCATGTGAGTATGCCTCACTCATGTACAGGCAGTACCTTAGCCATGTGAGTATGCCTCACTCATGTACAGGCAGTACCTTAGCCATGTGAGTATGCCTCACTCATGTACAAGCAGTACCTTAGCCATGTGAGTATGCCTCCCTCATGTACAGGCAGTACCTTAGCCATGTGAGTATGCCTCACTCATGTACAGGCAGTACCTTAGCCATGTGAGTATGCCTCACTCATGTACAGGCAGTACCTTAGCCATGTGAGTATGCCTCACTCATGTACAGGCAGTACCTTAGCCATGTGAGTATGCCTCACTCATGTACAGGCAGTACCTTAGCCATGTGAGTATATGCCTCCCTCATGTACAGGCAGTACCTTAGCCATGTGAGTATGCCTCACTCATGTACAGGCAGTACCTTAGCCATGTGAGTATGCCTCACTCATGTACAGGCAGTACCTTAGCCATGTGAGTATGCCTCACTCATGTACAAGCAGTACCTTAGCCATGTGAGTATATGCCTCCCTCATGTACAGGCAGTACCTTAGCCATGTGAGTATGCCTCCCTCATGTACAAGCAGTACCTTAGCCATGTGAGTATGCCTCCCTCATGTACAGGCAGTACCTTAGCCATGTGAGTATGCCTCACTCATGTACAGGCAGTACCTTAGCCATGTGAGTATGCCTCACTCATGTACAGGCAGTACCTTAGCCATGTGAGTATATGCCTCACTCATGTACAAGCAGTACCTTAGCCATGTGAGTATGCCTCACTCATGTACAGTACCTTAGCCATGTGAGTATATGCCTCACTCATGTACAGGCAGTACCTTAGCCATGTGAGTATGCCTCCCTCATGTACAAGCAGTACCTTAGCCATGTGAGTATGCCTCCCTCATGTACAGGCAGTACCTTAGCCATGTGAGTATGCCTCACTCATGTACAGGCAGTACCTTAGCCATGTGAGTATGCCTCACTCATGTACAGGCAGTACCTTAACCATGTGAGTATGCCTCACTCATGTACAGGCAGTACCTTAGCCATGTGAGTATGCCTCACTCATGTACAAGCAGTACCTTAGCCATGTGAGTATATGCCTCACTCATGTACAGGCAGTACCTTAGCCATGTGAGTATATGCCTCACTCATGTACAGGCAGTACCTTAGCCATGTGAGTATGCCTCACTCATGTACAGTACCTTAGCCATGTGAGTATGCCTCACTCATGTACAGGCAGTACCTTAGCCATGTGAGTATGCCTCACTCATGTACAGGCAGTACCTTAGCCATGTGAGTATGCCTCACTCATGTACAGGCAGTACCTTAGCCATGTGAGTATGCCTCACTCATGTACAGGCAGTACCTTAGCCATGTGAGTATGCCTCACTCATGTACAGTACCTTAGCCATGTGAGTATGCCTCACTCATGTACAGGCAGTACCTTAGCCATGTGAGTATGCCTCACTCATGTACAGGCAGTACCTTAGCCATGTGAGTATGCCTCACTCATGTACAAGCAGTACCTTAGCCATACGAGTATATGCCTCACTCATGTACAAGCAGTACCTTAGCCATGTGAGTATGCCTCCCTCATGTACAGGCAGTACCTTAGCCATGTGAGTATATGCCTCACTCATGTACAAGCAGTACCTTAGCCATGTGAGTATATGCCTCACTCATGTACAGGCAGTACCTTAGCCATGTGAGTATGCCTCCCTCATGTACAGGCAGTACCTTAGCCATGTGAGTATATGCCTCACTCATGTACAAGCAGTACCTTAGCCATGTGAGTATATGCCTCACTCATGTACAAGCAGTACCTTAGCCATGTGAGTATGCCTCACTCATGTACAGGCAGTACCTTAGCCATGTGAGTATGCCTCCCTCATGTACAAGCAGTACCTTAGCCATGTGAGTATGCCTCCCTCATGTACAGTACCTTAGCCATGTGAGTATGCCTCACTCATGTACAGGCAGTACCTTAGCCATGTGAGTATGCCTCACTCATGTACAGGCAGTACCTTAGCCATGTGAGTATGCCTCACTCATGTACAGGCAGTACCTTAGCCATGTGAGTATGCCTCACTCATGTACAAGCAGTACCTTAGCCATGTGAGTATATGCCTCACTCATGTACAAGCAGTACCTTAGCCATGTGAGTATGCCTCACTCATGTACAGGCAGTACCTTAGCCATGTGAGTATGCCTCACTCATGTACAGGCAGTACCTTAGCCATGTGAGTATGCCTCACTCATGTACAGGCAGTACCTTAGCCATGTAAGTATGCCTCACTCATGTACAGGCAGTACCTTAGCCATGTGAGTATGCCTCACTCATGTACAAGCAGTACCTTAGCCATGTGAGTATATGCCTCACTCATGTACAGGCAGTACCTTAGCCATGTGAGTGCTGCAGCATTTATAATGTTTTTTCAGGAAAATGAGTCACAAGGTGCAAAATGGATATTTTTCAAAGTGATTTATTTATGAGATATTGTTGTTGGGATATTCTAAAACGTATAGTAAACGCCAGTCTATTGCACCCTTTATGCCTGTTATGCCTGGTTTAAAGATTTATGAATTTACCGTTGTTTGAGGAACTGTACCCCTTACTACTTCTTGCCGCTAGGTGGTAACATTCTGTGATAACGACCCCAAGCGGCCAAAGGAACTTCACAATAGTCAGGCACCAAACCAGCAGAACATAAAATGCAATGGCCAAAGTGTATGGGAGGTAGGTCAATCACATCACAATTCTTTCTTTTTTTAATCAATTTTATTGTTCAAAGTTCCACACAAGTGATAGTTCTCATTTGCCAATCAAAATATATTCAACTAAATTCAACAATGTCATACATCTAGATCAATTTATGTAATAATTAACTTTTAGTTAATAAAAATAACTGCATAATGACAGCTTTATAGCACTAGATCAAAAGATGATACGTTTCATTTGACATATGTCCATATAATAATTATTATTATACATTCGCAGGATATGTTCAAGGGCATATTCCAACTTGTATTCTTATACATATAACTTATATATTTCCAGGTATTAAGAGCACATGGAGATTTCAATGGAGTAAATTTACCGCGAAGCATATCGGACACGACACCGCACTTCCGTGTTGTACAAGCGCAGATGAAGAAATATGTCCTGGTACTAGATGTGTCCGGCAGTATGAAGATGCCAGCCACTCGCATTGAGAACCTGGCAAGGGTAAGGTTTTAACAATCTAACAAATCTGTCTCCCATCAGGACTCGTTCTGTTCTTCAGTGAGTCAAGGCCCGATTATAAACAATACAGAGTGCCATTTGGTATTTATTACATACTGATTATAAACCATACAGAGAGCCATTTGGTATTTATTACATACTGATTATAAACCATACAGAGTGCCATTTGGTATTTATTACATACTGATTATAAACCATACAGAGTGCCATTTGGTATTTAGTACATACTGATTATAAACAATACAGAGTGCCATTTGGTATTTATTACATACTGATTATAAACCATACAGAGTGCCATTTGGTATTTATTACATACTGATTATAAACCATACAGAGTGCCATTTGGTATTTATTACATACTGATTATAAACCTTACAGAGAGCCATTTGGTATTTATTACATACTGATTATAAACCATACAGAGTGCCATTTGGTATTTATTACATACTGATTATAAACCATACACAGTGCCATTAGGTATTTATTACATACTGATTATAAACCATACAGAGTGCCATTTGGTATTTATTACATACTGATTATAAACCTTACAGAGAGCCATTTGGTATTTATTACATATGTAGTGGTCCTGGTGGTTGAACTTGGGATTGTGACCTGTTGAGGATAGCTTGCCTCAGTAGCTCAGTTGGTAGAGCATCAGAACGTCAATCTGAAGGTCTGGGGTTCGGTTCCCCGTCAAGGCAATGGCATTTTTCAGCAGGTTCACTACACATACTGATTATAAACCATACAGAGTGCCATTTGGTATTTATTACATACTGATTATAAACCATACAGAGTGCCATTTGGTATTTATTACATACTGATTATAAACTGTACAGAGTACCATTAGGTATTTATTACATACTGATTATAAACCATACAGAGTGCCATTAGGTATTTATTACATACTGATTATAAACCATACAGAGTGCCATTTGGTATTTATTACATACTGATTATAAACCTTACAGAGTGCCATTAGGTATTTATTACATACTGATTATAAAACGTACAGAGTGCCATTAGGTATTTATTACATACTGATTATAAACCATACAGAGTGCCATTTGGTATTTATTACATACTGATTTGTAGGTTTATTTGTTATATTAACTAATTAGTAATGTATTTCTTGCCAAATTATCAGAACAATGCCTGAAAACTTTTGAAATATGCAAGTGTCATTTGGGTCACATGTTACCATGACAAGTGTTACAAAAATCTGAAGGCTGCCATGAATGGTACCATAGTAACTGATCAAGTATGTTATAAAATGAAGCTAAACTAAGGTGAAACGCATAGGGTCACATTTGAATAAAACTGCTAAAATCACTGTAAGGTGTTTCCAGTTGAGTTGTCTCCACCTTCTTTATAATATGTTATAAAAAGTCTAACAATAACAATAACCTCTTTACTACAGGGCTGTAGTAATTTCATAAGGAATGTGGTGCGTGATGGAGAGATGATGGGAATAGTGTGGTTCAACGCTATAGCGCACCGGGCGCATGATATAGTTACCATCAATAATGAGACTAGAAACAGTCTCCTGGACGCCATACCACGTGATGCAGCAGAGGGCACGTCCATTGGCGCCGGTGAGTGCAAACCATTCCCAAGGTCAAACAACAATAAGTGTGTTTCCCATTTATCTGGCTGAAAACTAGGTACCGGGGGTAACTTTTATTTCTTTTAAATTTGTCTTTTAAGGAAACCACCTTCTAGGAACTGTAAAAAATGTGAATTTTATAACAATAGTTGTTTTAAACAAGGGAAATTGCTTTTCGACATTTCCTGGTTAAGAAAACTTGTTTTCCTTCTTTTATTAGCTTTTCTTTGTAAAAAAGAAATCCCAGAAAAAATCAGGCATGGCCAAAGAAATTTTAGGTTAGGGTAGGTTGTTCTATGTGCGGTGGTGGGGCGGGGGGCGGGGGCAGGGGACATCACAAATGTGCCTAAGCAGCGGTGTGAGTATGTTTCATGAGGTTTATTACAGTATCCACAGGTTGCACTTGCACATGTATGTATAAGTGCGGGAAAAGAGAGGTTAAGTGTGGTCTTCACTGGCTGCGGTAAGCTCTACGGTAATCTCTGCGGTAAGCCTTGCAATGGTGCTGTGATGGTGAGGAGTGGCGAGGTCCTGCCTACATGGCCACCAGTGAACCATATAGGCAGGACCTCGTCATTCCTCTCCACCTACAGAACCAGCACAACACCATCGCAAGGCTTACTGCAGAGCTTACCACAGAGCTTACCGCAGAGCTTACCGCAGAGCTTACTGCAGAGCTTACCACAGAGCTTACCACAGAGCTTACCGTGAAGCTTACAGCAGAGCTTACCGCAGAGCTTACCGCAGAGCTTACCGCAGGGCTTACCGCAGGGCTTACCGCAGAGCTTACCGCAGAGCTTACCGCAGCCAGTGGAGATCCCAGGCAACTATATGGGTCAGATTTTCAGAAAATCTACAATTTTCAGCTGGCAGCTGTACACATTCAGTAAATTCTGCTGAATTAGGCTGCAATTTGGTCAATACTGGGTAAATTCGAGTATATTCGGCAATGCATTGATTCTAGCAATCTGTTTGGCTAGGTTAAACTGTATTTTGAACTTTATTTTCGTCTGAAATTTTGGTTATTTGAGAGAATTGGTGAAGGCGAATTGTACATTTTCTGAAATTCTGAAAACCTGACCCATATCATGTGTTCCACCATTCATTACTGCAGGTATCCTAGGCAACTATACCATGTGTTCCACCATTCACTACTGCAGGTATCCTAGGCAACTATACCATGTGTTCCACCATTCATTACTGCAGGTATCCTAGGCAACTATATCATGTGTTCCACCGTTCATTACTGCAGGTATCCTAGGCAACTATATCATGTGTTCCACCGTTCATTACTGCAGGTATCCTAGGCAACTATACCATGTGTTCCACCATTCATTACTGCAGGTATCCTAGGCAACTATATCATGTGTTCCACCGTTCATTACTGCAGGTATCCTAGGCAACTATACCATGTGTTCCACCATTCATTACTGCAGGTATCCTAGGCAACTATACCATGTGTTCCACCATTCATTACTGCAGGTATCCTAGGAGCCTTAGACATGTTGCATGATCACGGAGGCATGGCAGGAGCAACCCTTATAGTGGTGTCCGATGGAGAGGAGAACATTCCACCCTTTATTGCATGGATAGAAGATGATGTAGGAATATTTTATTTCATTTTAAATATCTTTGAAAAAGAAAAGGATTTTTTAAAAAGAATATATGGATATTTCCTATTACATATAGATATCTTGTCGGATTTGGGACAAAACACCAGTCATAAAAACTTAGAGTACACACCCACAACCTCTTTCCTACACATAGAGTAAACTAACCGCCACAGGTTAAAGATACGGGGCAAAAGGTTTCCAGGACATTAACAGAAATAGCAATAAAAGTTCCACCACATTTTTGCTCAGTTAAAACAACCCTGTATGTTTAACCTGTGGGGGTTAGTTTAGTCTGCACAGAACTGCATTATTCACAACTCAATGATGCACAATACACTCTATTTGAGATCTACTTGGAGCGGTTCGCCGTAGGGTTACCATTGGGTAGCTTTGATGGTTACTCTAAGTAGGTCTCAAACAGAGTGTAAATTGTCATAATGTAAATTGTTTAATTTATGAAGTACTATTCACAACCATTTGATTGATTTAGTTTAATTGGAGTATATTCAACACTGCCTTGATTCAAACAATCTGTTCTGTAATGTTGAACTGTATTTTGAACCTCAGTTTTGTCCTAAATTTGGGTTATATGCAAGGATTGGTGAAGGCGAATTGCACATTTTCTGGTGATTTCACCCTTATGTCCTTTTCCAGGTGCTGGAAGCCAATGTGACAGTACATTCCATTGCCTTCACTCAGAATGCGTCCCTAGCGGTGGACGAGCTGGCTAAGATGACGGGCGGGCTCTCTTTCCTCTACACTGATAATGACAGGTCTAACGCACTCAGTGAAGCATTCAGGACTATTGGCGACCTCAACCAAAGTCAGTTCATTATTAATGGATTTCCTCTGCCATAATTATCTAAACAAAATGTTGCAATATTGGGCGCATCTCACTCTGTGATCTAGTAAAACACAATAATAGGCCACTTTACAAATTGACAGTGGCGCCATACAAGGAGCAGTAGAAACGGCCCAACAATGAGCGGACAAGGGCACATAAGTCATATGTGATGTGTTTCAGGAAAATGAGTCATAAGTCGCAAAATTGATATTTTTCAAAGTGTTTTTTTACAAGAGCACATCAATGGAATGATCTGATTTTCAGAGAGTTCATCACTTAGACTTATATCAATTGATGTATCAAATTTCAGGACAATCTATATAATATATCCTTTAGTTTTAAAGGTCCTTATATATGGACTACATATAGTTACTTTACTGTTTATTGACCCCAAAAATATTGGAAACTTTTATTTCAAAAATCAAAATATCAAACTTAAAATCTAGAAATACTTATCAGATTATCAGACTGTTTACTATCATTGGAATCGGCCTGATCTCATCTTTTCAAATATAATGGTATCTCAAAATCTATTTTTTGCGACTTATGACTCATTTTCCTGAAACGGATCACATATGTCTTAACCATAATTTTCTCCTTTCTTTCCCAGAATTCTTGTTTTTGTATAATACTGTCTGCTATCCGATATTATGAAATGACATGTTGAGATTGGTCAAGCATGATACCAGGATATTTTATCCTCTAGATTTTAGTATATGGCAACTTTTGTAACAGTGTATCAACACAAACAAGTAAGCGTAGGGCCAGGCATAAAGGTACGGGTTGCAGTGGGTCAGCGGATGTCAGAGGCACACACACCTCTGCCAGTCCACTGGGAGCCCGGGTGGAGTGTGCACAGTTTAGCCCACATAGCTAGGTGAGTCAACTGAACTGGGCACAATAATAACAAGAAACACTTGCAGTTAACATTGTGCGTAATTATGTGCAGTGTTAAAGTGTGTTGTTTCCAAGTATGAAGAAGATCTTTCTGAACAACAATAACTGTTTCTTTATGCATGAAATGTTATTAATTTTCCCTACAGATATAAGGGACAAGAAGTTGCCCATCAGCAGTGAGGCTAACACACTGGCAGGTGGACAGAGCACATCCCGGGGTGTATCCATAGACTCTACACTGGGGCGCAACACTGAGTTCATATTTGACTACAGCGGGGCTGGGGAGCAGATCAAGCTCCTGCTGGTGTCCCCGCGAGGTGCTCGCTATGACAAAACCTCACCCGTAGTCACTCATGACAGGAAGTTTGGCCTCTACACATTCACCTTCACAGGTGTGGGAGAGGTGAGGTACACACTATCTCATAGGGTAGTGATTTAAATGGCCATCAATGTAAAACGTCTATTAATATGGGCTCAAACTTAGTCCGATAACCATCAACGCTGCCCATGTTACTGTTATTATTGCTATTAATTGCAACTTGCAATTGCATTATGAACTACACAACTACCGTCAATACCAATAACTAACTGACTTCCAATGATTTGTACCAATTACCCCCTCCCCCCTACTACCCCCCACTTCACTCATTACTCCCCCCCTCCCCCACCCAAAAAAAACAAAACAAAAAAAAACAATGTCAAGACCAAATTTCAAGACAGTGCATTAAGCAACCATCACTCACTCACACAAGACAGTGCATTCTATTTTTGTTTTACTGTTATATATGGGCACATATGTCTGTGAGACTCGAGCTCCTTATATCCTTATACCTAGTAATCCTGAGTTCTGAACTTAGTCAGCCAATACGTGTATTTTGTGCTTTAACTTTATAACCTGTCTTATAACTTGTTTTATGTCTAATATCCTGTATATTTTAGTGTGCTTGTAAAACAGTCTTATCGCATTAGAGCAACTTTTCCAAAAAAAAGAAAGGTAACGGCTGGAAGACCTGGATCTTATCCAGAAACCTGTTTACCGATTTGTCTATATTTTTCATTATTGTATAACGTCGGATCGCTTATAGCAACGATAATAAGAATAACAATATATGACAACCATCATTGGAATCGGCTTGATCTCATCTTTTTAAATATGATGAAATCTCAAAATCCATACTTTCCTGAAACACATCACATATAGATGTCTTCTTTCACTTCCCATCCATGATCCACAGACTGGCCGGTGGACGTACAGTGTGACCAATGAGGGACCACTCCAGCAGAAGGTGGCAGTCACAGCCGTCTCCATGGCAGCAGAGGAGGGAAAGTACCCTATTATCGCCCAGGCATTCTGGGGAACCAGAGAGCTGGATCAGACCAACACCATCATGCAGCAATCCATCTATGCCAGTGTGTCTCAAGGTGGGTCTTTCTTATTGGATTTGAACGCGTTTTTATTTCTTACTAGTAGGTGAGCATTTCTCACGAAACGGGTGCAATTGGGTTTTGCTTTTTAAAAAGGCAGTAACCTTAAGGAATTGGTATAAATGTATTTACAAATGGGCTTATTGCATAGAGGAAGCGGTGTTCTTTCCTGCCATATATGGTGTCCAATATCTATGAGGAATGTTTCTATGACAAGAAATAAATAAAAACCCGTTCAAATCCCCGACCAAGACCCACCTTGTGAGAGGAGGTTAATCACATTAAAAGGAACTAATATAAAGTGGAAAGTTGCCCTAAACTTGAGAGATACCTTTTGATATTCACTTCTAGAGCATCATACTGAGGAAATGCATGTGGGTCTAGTACGTTAGAAGTTATTTTTTTAAGAAAATTAAATCATTATAGATATATGTTTCAAACTGTTTTTCCAAGGATATAAATCTTCATTCCTGAGTTTGTTCTTGGGCAGTGAAGGTATAGATGGTGATCAGCTGTTACGGTTAGGAGAGGTTTGTGAGTTTCAATCAAAACCCGGGAACCTTCCCTTTCAGCTGATTAATCATGTTTTATTATGCACGCATTGCGCTGAAAACAATGTATCTAGAGTGAGATTGCCTCAACAGGTTACAGTGCTGTCCTCTCTGCCAATGTAATTGCTCAAGTGGAGACACCTGGTGGTACAACAGTTGAACTGAAACTAAGCGACAATGGAGCCGGTAAGGCATTCCTTATTAGTGATTTCTACCTTATTTGCAAAGATATAATGTTTTTTATTTGAATAGCTTTTTAACTGTATCAAGAAGTCGGAATTATAAACAATTTTGAAATTGAAAATTGCTAAAACCATTACTGTTGCCTTCACAACCAATACATAAAGAACCTCACTAGAGGCACATTGCCATCATGAAGAGGCGACCAACACTTAATGAAAAACACCTGGTCCCTAAATCTTAGGGACTGATGTGTGACTTCTGGCCTAGACTTGGTATGCCACAGACTATGATTATAACCTCAGTAAAACATTAACCACATCTATGATACACTTACTCCAATTATCCAAGTACTAAGTCCTAATTTCTTCTTCCTCTTGAAAAATCCTCAGGTGCTGATCAGATCAAGGATGATGGGATATATTCTGCTTACTTTGTTGACTTTAATGGCAATGGACGTTATAATGTTAAGGTATGATCAGACGTTGTCCAATTATTCTTTATATCCTGAATAATACAGAGTGCAATGGAGAGCTTATTAGCTGGAAATAGTTTCTTTGTAAAATAATTTATAATAAGTTCAACTACTGAGACTTGTACTCCATACCCTGCACCAACTGCTATAAACTGTTATTGTTGCCATGTGGTGGCCTATAGGTGTTGGTGAACTTGTACTCCATACCCTGCACCACCTGCTATGAACTGTTATTGTTGCCATGTGGTGGCCTATAGGTGTTGGTGAACTTGTACTCCATACCCTGCACCACCTGCTATAAACTGTTATTGTTGCCATGTGGTGGCCTATAGGTGTTGGTGAACTTGTACTCCATACCCTGCACCACCTGCTATAAACTGTTATTGTTATTGCCATGTGGTGGCCTATAGGTGTTGGTGAACTTGTACTCCATACCCTGCACCACCTGCTATAAACTGTTATTGTTGCCATGTGGTGGCCTATAGGTGTTGGTGAACTTGTACTCCATACCCTGCACCACCTGCTATAAACTGTTATTGTTATTGCCATGTGGTGGCCTATAGGTGTTGGTGAACTTGTACTCCATACCCTGCACCACCTGCTATAAACTGTTATTGTTGCCATGTGGTGGCCTATAGGTGTTGGTGAACTTGTACTCCATACCCTGCACCACCTGCTATAAACTGTTATTGTTGCCATGTGGTGGCCTATAGGTGTTGGTGAACTTGTACTCCATACCCTGCACCACCTGCTATAAACTGTTATTGTTGCCATGTGGTGGCCTATAGGTGTTGGTGAACTTGTACTCCATACCATGCACCACCTGCTATAAACTGTTATTGTTGCCATGTGGTGGCCTATAGGTGTTGGTGAACTTGTACTCCATACCCTGCACCACCTGCTAGCTATAAACTGTTATTGTTGCCATGTGGTGTCCTATAGGTGTTGGTGAACTTGTACTCCATACCCTGCACCACCTGCTAGCTATAAACTGTTATTGTTGCCATGTGGTGGCCTATAGGTGTTGGTGAACTTGTACTCCATACCATGCACCAACTGCTATAAACTGTTATTGTTGCCATGTGGTGGCCTATAGGTGTTGGTGACCTTGTACTCCATACCCTGCACCACCTGCTATAAACTGTTATTGTTATTGCCATGTGGTGGCCTATAGGTGTTGATGAACTTGTACTCCATACCCTGCACCACCTGCTATAAACTGTTATTGTTATTGCCATGTGGTGGCCTATAGGTGTTGGTGAACTTGTACTCCATACCATGCACCAACTGCTATAAACTGTTATTGTTGCCATGTGGTGGCCTATAGGTGTTGATGAACTTGTACTCCATACCCTGCACCACCTGCTATAAACTGTTATTGTTATTGCCATGTGGTGGCCTATAGGTGTTGATGAACTTGTACTCCATACCCTGCACCACCTGCTATAAACTGTTATTGTTATTGCCATGTGGTGGCCTATAGGTGTTGGTGAACTTGTACTCCATACCATGCACCAACTGCTATAAACTGTTATTGTTGCCATGTGGTGGCCTATAGGTGTTGGTCAACTTGTACTCCATACCCTGTATTTCTATTGTTACCATGCGGTGGCCTATAGGTGTTGGTGAACAGTAAGGAAGCCACGCGTATCAGCTCCATCAGAGTGATTGGCCGGGGAGCAGCTGCACCAAACAGTGCACACACATACACTGCAGATGTTAAAGTTACCCACCTAGACAGGACCGCCTCTGGAGGATCATTTGAACTCTCTAATTACCAGCCAGGTATGTGATGTCTCCAGACTGAGAAGCAGCCTACTGCTGCCCCTTTGCTTCAAACATAATTAAGATGACATTGATGTAAGAAATACCATAAGAAATGCTGTAGTGTCACATATATATTCAAGGCGGCCAAATTATCAAAGTATCAAGTGTCCGTAAAATAATAATCATATGTGCTTTGATATGAAGACATGCAATACAGATGCATTAGAGGGAAATATTACTTTATTTTCTGCAATGTTCAGTAGTGTGTTCGGAATAACAATATTTTGGTAATTTTACTTAACATTGCTACACTATTTAAAGAAGCAATATGCTTTATTTGTTACAATCTGGGAATATCTCAATAGTAGATAACCTATATTTGTAGGGAAGGTGTACCCTCCTGGTCAGGTGTTAGATCTGTAATAATTAACCTATATTTGTAGGGAAGGTGTACCCTCCTGGTCAGGTGTTAGATCTGTAATAATTAACCAATATTTGTAGGGAAGGTGTACCCTCCTGGTCAGGTGTTCGATCTGTAATAATTAACCAATATTTGTAGGGAAGGTGTATCCCCCTGGTCAGGTGTTAGATCTGATAACCTATATTTGTAGGGAAGGTGTATCCCCCTGGTCAGGTATTAGATCTGTAATAATTAACCTATATTTGTAGGGAAGGTGTACCCCCCTGGTCAGGTGTTAGATCTGTAATAATTAACCTATATTTGTAGGGAAGGTGTACCCCCCTGGTCAGGTGTTAGATCTGTAATAATTAACCTATATTTGTAGGGAAGGTGTATCCCCCTGGTCAGGTATTAGATCTGTAATAATTAACCTATATTTGTAGGGAAGGTGTACCCCCCTGGTCAGGTGTTAGATCTGTAATAATTAACCTATATTTGTAGGGAAGGTGTACCCACCTGGTCAGGTATTAGATCTGTAATAATTAACCTATATTTGTAGGGAAGGTGTACCCCCCTGGTCAGGTGTTAGATCTGTAATAATTAACCTATATTTGTAGGGAAGGTGTACCCCCCTGGTCAGGTGATAGATCAGTAATAATTAACCTATATTTGTAGGGAAGGTGTACCCCCCTGGTCAGGTGTTAGATCTGATAACCTATATTTGTAGGGAAGGTGTATCCTCCTGGTCAGGTATTAGATCTGTAATAATTAACCTATATTTGTAGGGAAGGTGTACCCCCCTGGTCAGGTATTAGATCTGTAATAATTAACCTATATTTGTAGGGAAGGTGTATCCTCCTGGTCAGGTGTTAGATCTGTAATAATTAACCTATATTTGTAGGGAAGGTGTACCCCCCTGGTCAGGTGTTAGATCTGTAATAATTAACCTATATTTGTAGGGAAGGTGTATCCTCCTGGTCAGGTGTTAGATCTGTAATAATTAACCTATATTTGTAGGGAAGGTGTACCCACCTGGTCAGGTGTTAGATCTGATAACCTATATTTGTAGGGAAGGTGTACCCCCCTGGTCAGGTGTTAGATCTGTAATAATTAACCTATATTTGTAGGGAAGGTGTATCCACCTGGTCAGGTGTTAGATCTGTAATAATTAACCTATATTTGTAGGGAAGGTGTATCCACCTGGTCAGGTGTTAGATCTGGAGTTGGTGCAGGTGAATACTGACATGGGTGAGGTGGTGCTCAGCTGGACGGCCCCTGGTGCTGAGATGGACAAGGGCAAAGGTGAGTACTAGCGCTATTACTTACGGCTGCAGTTCTAACTGTTACCACATGAATCTTAACAAATTAATGCAAATAAGAATCTTTATTTCCACTAATCATACAGTTACAGTAGATGTAAATAATTATATCAATCTGTTACAATGTGTTATATTATGACATGTAAATATATCAATCAGTTACAGTTTGTTATAAAGACATCAATCTGTTACAATGTGTGGGACATTTAGTTTAGCTACGAAT
The DNA here is from genome assembly GCA_942159475.1 of Sthenelais limicola. Classification (NCBI taxonomy): domain Eukaryota; kingdom Metazoa; phylum Annelida; class Polychaeta; order Phyllodocida; family Sigalionidae; genus Sthenelais; species Sthenelais limicola. The sequence goes on along the minus strand of OW804102.1, from coordinate 66,772,742 downwards.
GTAGTTCCAAGCCAATAAAACAATGCCATTTGTCATGAAAGAAAGTGGTACTATGTAAGCAATTCTATTTATAAGTACATCATTTTTGAATTTATGTTTAAAACCAATTTAGTATCTCTAGTAGTTTTTCTATTAATCATCTTATTCAATCATTGAATTTTACTATGATTATTATATCTTTGTTAATCATTTGTAATTACTTTTCGTGTTTCAATTGCAAGTCATTACTTTCATCTAATGACAGTCTTTAGGCTTTCCGATCTTATGGGCATGAGACCCAAGACGGGAAATTTCAGTGACTGTTATCCTAAATAATATTTGTTTTTTCATTATACACACATTGCTCTGAAAACAATGTATCTAGAGTGATTTATACACGGTGCATATTTCACTAGTGATTTACGTGGGGTTGCCATGGCAACACATCTGGTTTTTATACTAAGATTACCGGTAAAACACAAAATTCAGGACTCACTTTTTTCTATTTTCAAGACTGAAAGCATGTATAATAAATCTGTAAACTAACTCATTGGTTTCAGTCAGTTAGAATATTGCATGTGTTGCTACCGCAATATTCACACTCCTCTAACTAACTTGTTAGGTAGCCTGTATTAGGGTTTATTAATCATCACTATGACCATTGTTATGTTTTCATAATATTGTGATCTGTTTCACAGCAAGATATGCTGTGCTAAATATGTCTATCTGGATTGATTGAAAAAGAATTACTTTACTTCCACCTGAATTTCAATTTGATGAACTGTTTGCAGTGAGTGAGTATGAGTTGCGGTACGGCACAGACCATGATTCTGTCCTCAAGAATTTCCCCAGTCAGACACTTGTCACGCCCTCTAGTGTGAGAAGTGGTAGTTTGACTGAGCCTGGCAATCCTGGAGAGAAGGAAACAATTGCTGTAGCAGTCCCCAGCAAGGGTGAGTTGTTCTGCTGGTATTACTTCAAACCTTCATAATGAAGGGCAAATTGTTGGTTGAATTGTAAGACTACAGTCCAGTCCTACTTCATTGGACATCCACTTCCTGGTGAATTGCTTATATCAATGATAATACAATACAACATGCAAGGACAAGTTGACGTCTTTTGGCATAAACCCTATGGAAGCAGAACAAGAGACATAACATGCTTTTTATGTAACATATGCTGAGTGACTGGGCAGCAATTTGATTGCTTAGTAGGCCACACACATTACGAGTAGAGTGAAAATAGTTCCCATGTCGGATGTAAAATATCGAGTAGAATTCTTGGATGGGTGGAAGAACTGCTTATAGCAGAAACTGTAAACCTTTTTCTTAGGAAATAAAAAGTTCGGCTCTCCTTTCCAGATTGACTGGATTATTCACATTGTCGTTCTTAACCCTGCCACTGCAGGAGGTGCTACTCTATACTTAACCCTTTCTCACTAGGTGTCCTCATACAACCTTACATGTCATGAAAATGATTTTTATTTGTGTGAGCCCTTTTGTATTTTAACATGTGATATCAAACACCTGTATGCCTGTTTGTGCTGTTTCCCTGTATCATGGAGTTGGGCAGACTCTGGGCTGGTTACCCGGTAACCAACATCGGCACAGAGTTCCGTATTGAGATCAGCAATAAAAGATATAAAGCTAGCAAGGACTGAAGGATCTGGATTTGGTGTTTTGGTATACGCATTCCATGCGATTATAATTAGATACTAGACCCTACAATATTATATATGGTAGGGATGATGGGACAACCAAACCATCAAGTAAGTTATAAATGTTCTTTTTACTTTCTTTCTGCAGGTGAGGTAACCTATGTGTTTGGCCTGGTATCCAAGGACATGCGGGGAGCGGGTGGGACAGTCACCAGCCCAGTGTCCAACCTTGTGTCTGCTGGTATGAAGGCCTATACACCTGCACCTGCTGGCCCAGCCTCAGGCTCAGGCAATAGGGCAGGCATCATCGTGGGAGCCATATTCGGCACCGTAGCCTTCATAGCTATTGTTGCAGTAATTGTCGTTGTAGTGGTGAGATGGAACAGGGGCAACACCACCACGCCACACGGCCCCGCTTGAGCAGCGCACGGTTAACAAGTTTTGTTTTAGATTTTTATAGTTAAATGTACTAAGACCAATAAAAATATTCCCCCAAAAGCTAGTAAAGTATGGTTTATCTAAGCAGGCCATGGTTATATTCAGTAATTGGGGATTTGCATAGCCGCCATTTTGAATCGTGATACGCATGGAATTATGGGACTAATGGTACAGTATAAAATCTATAGAAAATATGACATGCTCATCATGGACTATTTATCAAGTCTCTAATGTGAACCGGGTATACATTTATTCGGGTACAGTATTTAGGAAATTGGGTAGCCCAAGGGTGAAGTCTATTTTGTAATTATTATACCTCTCCCAATGTTTTTGTGTGAAAAAATCGTGAAAATTCGATGGAAATTTGAGTTGGACAACGAGCTCTGTTCACTAGTCTGTTTTTTTCATTACGCACAATGTATAACGCATCTTTTTTCCGTGAAAATAATTATTTTAATAAAGAAAATAAGGATGCGAACATGGGCCTATTTTTTCAACAAAAATTCCGCCAGGGGCAATATGATATGTAAATACTGTCCAGAAGGTGATACGGTTTTCCAATGCTATAGCCTATGGGTGTCCATACCATCCCACTCAGAGGTATAATAAATGTTTCCATAACACTAGTCCCCATCTTTCCCATCATGCATTTCATATTTATAGATAGAATATAGATGATATTGGTGAAAATATTCTTGCAATTTTCAATAAAAACCTTGCTAAATATTTGTATGTCAGATTTCATCAGAATCTATCCCAGAATACGCTGTAACAGGCATGCGCAGTGGCACATGCAAATCCCCTAAATCATCTATGGCAGAGGGACAATGTGGAGACGAAAGCCAGCAGAAAGATTGAGTTGGTATAACCAGAAGTACAAATAAGAAGACATATAACTTGTATTTTTACAAACTTTAATGACATGAAAAATGCCAAACATCATCTGAGTATGAAAGAGCAGCAGACTGTGAGATTAAAGCATTATCAGCTGTGCAAGATCCTAGAATGTAATGTGTTCCAGGAAAATGAGACACAAGTCGCAAAATTGATATTTTTCAAAGTCTCTTTGTCACAAGATTTCTTTATTGGAATGTTCTAATTTTTTTTAGGGTTTGATAATTATAGGCATGTTAATCTATGTAACAAATTTCGGGATATTGTATTAGATATATTCTTGCGTTTTGAAGGCCTTTGTATGGAGTATATTTAGTTACTTTACTAGTAATTACCCATCCAGAAACATGGCAATATATTTTTTCCCAAAAAAAATATCAAACTTAAAATATAGAAATATATAATAGGTATCCCTATGTTTACTATCGTTAGAATCGGCTTGATCTAGTAATCATTTGAACTACCTCACTTTGTACATTGGTAATTATTCTTTTAACAGGACATGTAAGCGATTAATTTACATTTTGGTATAACATGTTATGGACTATGCTATGGTCTTACCATGATTTTCAGGCTTCCTTAATTACAATAGACATAAGGTAAGATATATTATACAACGTGGTACAAACAGTAATAGTTCATCCTTAAAGAAAGATCATACCACGAAACAACCCCTAAATGACAACCCATCGATATCTTGATCTTAGTATTAAGGTATTCCACACCTTGTAGTAGGAACAATTACTATAATTATATGACGTATGCTAGCAAGGCAGAAATCCCTGTGACATTTCTGGTTGAGAGACGATCCATTGCCCGTCCATTTTAATGGGTTCAGAATTCTTAGCAATTAAGGGACATGTTTGGGGTTTTCATATACTTGGTGTATGAGATAAAAAGAAAAATTGTGCAGTTTTGCAGTATTATAGGCATGATAGTGCATTTCTAACTGTAACTAGGAAAGGACTGAAGTTTTGTTGAACCAGTGTTACAGTACATTAGACCAGGTTTGGTCAGATTCTGGGGTGTATTTCTTCACAATAGACCATGGCAATCACTTCGGGCAACTTCCGGGGGTTATAGACCTCGAGAGAACTGGTAAATAAAAGGTCTAGAGGTCGGTGAATCTTTTTTCTTAATAGCCCTCAGTCGAATCTGACCAAATCGGGTCTAAAAGCACTAATACCCTCGGTTTTGGATGGTCTGGGTGGTCTATTGCCTAATGCCCCTCGAATTGTCCACCAGGCTATAGACCACCCAGACCATCCAAAACCTCAGGTATTATTGCTATAATGGAAGTAACTTGTGATGTAAGCAGGTTGTAGTTCACCCCATGTGTGCAGTAGTGAACCTCACACCATGTATGACATAGTCCCACAGGGTAGCTATATGGGATGTGTTTCAGGAAAATGAGTCATAAGTCACAGAAAAATAGATTTTGAGATACCATCCTATTTGAACAGATGAGATCAAGTCGATTCCAATGATAGTAAACAGTCTAATAATCTAATAATTATTTTTAGATTTTAAGTTTGATATTTTCGTTTTTGAAAACAATATTTGTTTACAATATTTCTAGGGGTCACTAAACTAAATCGTTTTTGAAAAAAAGTCTTCCAATATTTCTCGGGGTGAATAAACAGTAATATACATAAATGTAGTCCATATGAGGACTTTAAAACGAGAGGATATATTTAATACATTGTCCAGAAAATTGATATATCGCCTGACAAAACTATAGGCGATAAACTCTCCAAAAATCAGAACATTCCAATTAAGTGATCTTATAAAATAAACACTTTGAAAATTATCATTTTTGCGACTTATGACTCATTTTCCTAAAACGGATATAGCAAGGATGCCATTCAAACAGGGCAGCTAGGTTTGCGGCACTTTGTTATATATGGAGTCGTCTGTGTTTGGTATGTCTTAAAGGGTAACATGCACGATTATTACAGGTCATTTTTATTTTAATTTCTTCATCTACTCATATTTCCATATATATCTCCCGGTCTCAATTTAAGTTTGATGTGAATACAATGCTAAGAAATCCCAATTTATATGAGCTAAAAGGCAACGCCTCCACACTCTGGAGAATCATCCTGTGTCCAGATTTGTGACGTCATGTGGGGGAGAGCAAAATTTGGCTCACAGACAGTGTGCTCTCACTAATTAATAACATATAGAGGTCAAGACCCTGCATCACTGCCCTCCCCCTTTTAGATGGAGGAATACAGAGGGATGTGGTCTCACCCCCCTCTGAGCCCAGCTGCTACTCATATATGTATGCTTTGAATACTGGAGATAAGGGGGATTTGGACATGGAGCACCATGCAGAGGTGTCACATAATTGTGGTTAGTCCCAATTAAGATAGAATTCCATGTTGAGAACTGGCTTGGGAGTGGTCAGTGAATATGTAAATAACTTTTTCTTTACCCTAGAAATCATGTCTACAATTCGTTTATGAATAAGCCATTCATATGAGAGTAAGCTACACTTGTGCTCACCATACTGTAAGTATTGGCAATAAAAACATGGAGGCATTCCTTGGGAAATAGAGGGTTTCCTTTCAGTGTGTATAGCACTGGACCCTTGCAGGACCAGCTGTACAACTACCACACATGACGTCACAAACTACCATGCTTTGCCTGGATGCAACTCCAGTGGCACCCTGCTGTGATTATTCTCCCTCACCACTTTAACTGGCTATTTCCATATTAAATTATTGAATAAACTTTTAAGTTGTTTGAGGAACTTCATCACATTAATGGGAACTAATATAACATGGAAAGTTGCCCTAAACATGCGTGATACCCTTTAACAAGCCTTTTGTGCCAAATGTGTTCTCATGTGTATCCTCAGGTGTCCAGCATGTGCTGTCCTATAGTCACACTTAGTACATTTATAAGGGTTTTCTCCAGTATGTGTTCTCATGTGTCTCCTCAGGTCTCCCGCATGTGTTGCCCTATAGTCACACAAAATACATTCATCAGGCCTGTCTCCAGTGTGTGTTTTCATGTGTATCCTCAGATTTATAGCATCTGCTGCCCTATAGTCACACTCAGTACATTCATGAGGCTTTTCTCCAGTGTGTGTTCTCATGTGTTTCGTCAGGTCACCAGCCCGTGCTGCCCTATAGTCACACTCAGTACATTTATAAGGCTTGTCTCCAGTATGGGTCCTCATGTGTCTCCTCAGGGTTCCATCCTGTGCTGCCCTATAGTCACATACAGTACATTTATATGGCTTTTCTCCAGTATGTGTTCTCATGTGTCTCCTCAGGTTTCCAGCCAGTGCTGCCCTATAGTCACACTCAGTACATTTATAGGGTTTCTCTATAGTATGTGTTCTCATGTGTTTCCTCAGGTTTTGAACATCTAATGCCCCATAGTTACACTCAGTACATTTGTGAGGGTTTTCTCCAGTATGTGTTCTCATGTGTGTCCTCAGGTGACCAGCATGTGCTGTCCTATAGTCACACACAGTACACTCATAAGGTTTTTCTCCAGAATGTGTTTTCATGTGATACCTCAGGGTTCCAGCATCTGCTGTCCTATAGTCACACTCAGTACATTCGTGAGGTTTCTCTCCAGTATGTGTTCTCATGTGTCTCCTCAGGGTTCCAGCCTGTGCTGCCTCATAGCCACACTCAACACATTTATGAGGCTTTTCTCCAGTATGTGTTCTCATGTGTGCCCTCAGGTTTCCAATATCTATTGCCCTAAAGTCACACTCAGTACATTCATGAGGTTTTTCTCCAGTGTGTGTTCTCATGTGTCTTGTCAGGTTGCTAATATGTGCTGCCCTATAGTCACATAGAATGCATTCATGAGGCTTTCTTCCAGTATGTGTGCTCATGTGATCCCTCAGGGCTCCAGCCCGTGCTGCCCTATAGTCACACTCAGTACATTTATGAGGCTTTTCTCCAGTATGTGTTCTCATGTGTTCCCTCAGGTTTGCAATATTCCTTGCCCTATAGTCACACTCTGTACATTCATGAAGCTTTTCTCCAGTATGTGTTCCCATGTGTCTCCTCAGGGTTCCAGCATGTGCTGCCTTATAGTCACACTCAGTACATTCATAAGGCTTTTCTCCAGAATGTGTTCTAATGTGTCTTGTCAGGTTTCTAGTATGTGCTGCCCTATAGTCACATAAAATGCATTCATGAGGCTTTCCTCCAGTATGTGTGCTCATGTGATCCCTCAGGGCTCCAGCCCGTGCTGCCCTATAGTCACACACAGTACATCTATGAGGCTTTCCTCCAGTATGTGTTCTCATGTGATTTTTTAAGTTCCCAGCTGTTGATGCCCTATAGTCACACACAGTACATTTCAAATTCTCCTCAGTACTGTGTGCGAGCAAATGTTCCTCTAAACTTCTGCTCTCTGTGAAACCATTAACGCACACACTACAGTTGTGTAGTTTCTCCCCGGTATGAGTTACACTGTGATGCATCATGCCTTCTGACATCAGTAGAGAAGGTACACTAGTCACACTTGTAGCATTTGCTGCCTTTCCTGTCTCCCCTGTATGAGTCACACTGTGATGCATCATGCCTTCTGACATCAGTAGAGAAGGTACACTAGTCACACTTGTAGCATTTGCTGCCTTTCCTGTCTCCCCTGTATGAGTCACACTGTGATGCATCATGCCTTCTGACATCAGTAGAGAAGGTGCACTAGTCACACTTGTAGCATTTGCTGCCTGTCCTGTCTCCCCTGTATGAGTCACACTGTGATGCATCATGCCTTCTGACATCAGTAGAGAAGGTACACTAGTCACACTTGTAACATTTGCTGCCTGTCCTGTCTCCCCTGTATGAGTCACACTGTGATGCATCATGCCTTCTGACATCAGTAGAGAAGGTGCAAAAGTCACCCTGCAAAGAGATGAATTGGATCAGTTAAAGGTATACAGATGAATTGAAATTTATTTCATCCCTGTGAAGAGTTGCCCATACCTTCAGCATTGTATCACCCAGTTCATCAAGGCGGGTGATAACATGAAAATTACCGCGCCCTTGACTGATACAACAAATAGGTCTGGCAGCTAAGCCTGATCACTGGAAGTCAAATTGTGTATTCATGTGCCGACACTTCCGATGATGGAATTGTCGATTGTTGATCTTATTTTCTCTTGAAATAATAAATATAAAGCTTCAAAATGAAAAGTTCTACAGTGTAATCACAATAAAAAATGCAATTAAGCTAGATTATATTGATGTAAACCCACCATGAACCAAGATCATATAGCGAATTGAGTACCGATCAGACATGCCACTTTTGACACTTGTGTGGTGACAGGGACTCAGCTATGACAGCATTACGAGAGCAGACCAACGTTGTTTATAATCGTTGAAAGGCCCGATCGTTTCTCCTCAATTCTGGTAATATTTAACGCAGATTGACAGCCAATAATTCAAAAGAACAATAAACGTTAGATTAACTTCTAATAGGTCTAGAAAGCCGGAAAAACTTTTATTTGATGACGCACTGGATGCGTGCGAGTGAGCGAAAATCTTTCATTCATTAAAACAATGTAATATCGAAGGGGTGAAATAAATATGTGAGACCTCGGGGCTACACTGCGCTGCGCTCCTCTGTCTCCCCCCGCAACCTCGATGGATAAAAGTTTGACTGAGCCAACCCTAGCTAGCTTCCATCTATAAAATTGACCAGCACAATCTTAATAAAACTCTCAGGGATCATTCCTTAATACATAATTATGAGATATGCTCCCCTGTTACATTTTCTTGTAGAGTCACTTGTAAAACCCCAGAGGTTCATTATGGGAAAAATGTGGTATTTGTGATGCATTCCAGGAAAATGAGCCATAAGTAGCAAAATTGATATTTTTCAAAGTATTTTTTTCCACAAGACCTTATTATTGAAATGTTCTGATCTTTAGAGGGTTTAGCAATTAAAGTCATATCAGAAATTTCAGGACATTGACTAAAAAAATATCCCTGCGTTTTTAAGGCCTTCATATTGAATATATTTAGTTACTTTACTGGTAATTTCCCATCCAGAAACATTTCAGACTTTTCAAACTTTTTTTTTTATTAAACTTAAAATATAGAAATACTTATTAGGTGTCCTAGTGTTTGCTATCATTGGAATCAGCTTGATCTCCTGCTTTCAAATAATTTTGCGAAATATGACTCATTTTCCTAAAACACATCCCATTTATTCCCTGTTGTACTGAATAATGAAAGAATGACCAGTCTCTGAATGTATTTACATTTGCTACACCTTTATTTGAAGGCATATCCCACAAATTAGCACAACAAAACTCAAGCCACGATAAAAAATAGATAGCTCTGAAGTTGACCATGTCATCCACTTGTCGTGGCCATGTTAAGTTTGCGCGACCAATTTATAGAAAGATTATATATTATTCATGCCTTTTTTCTTCTTCTTAGAAACTGTGATTTTTCAATAAACTGCCCAGGTTTCTAACTTAGTTGTGCACATAATTATTTGCTTAGTAATATTTGATGTGTTTCAGGAAAATGAGTCATAAGTCGCTAAAAATAGATTTTGAGATACCATTATATTTGAAAAGATGAGATTAAGCTGATTCTAATGATAGTAAACAGTCTAATAAAATAATAAGTATTTCTAGATTTTAAGTTTGATATTTTCGTTTTTGAAAACAATATTTGTTTACAATATTTCTAGGGGTCACTAAACAGTAAATATATGACCATATGAGGACCTTTAAAATGAAAGGATATATTGGATACATTGTCCTAAAATTTGATACATCGACTGACGTAACTATAGGTGATAAACTCTCCAAAAATTTCAATAAAGTGATCTTCTAAAATAAACGCTTTGAAAAATATCATTTTTGCGACTGAAACACATAACATAATTATATGAGTACAGATGGCAGCACATGGCTGGAAACTAACTCAAGCCACATCACATTAACAGATCCACACACATATGTTTAAGGATGATCGCGGGTATTTCTCAGTTGCCAAAAACGGCAGGGATTTTACGACATTGACCATGTTGATATTTTTTATTTTTTTTTATCATTTCTTTGAATAGTGATGTTCAGTAGTTAAAAAGAAACACTTCTGACTTTTGAACAGATTAGTATATGTTTTTTTTTCTTGTTTGTTATTGTTTTACGACACCGTAAGCCACCTTGTTTACATGAAATTCAAAGCTAGTCCAGCTCTCACTCACTGCACTGTCAAGTTCGGGGGCCTCCAGCTCCTAAAGTAATCTGGGGACCACCCGTTTTCTTGTTATTTTCAGAAAGTATATCCCTTAAACTATGATATACTAAAAAATTAGCCAACTCTAACTACAATTTATGGTTTAAAATGGATAAAACGTTTCAAAAACGCCCTTTTCTCCATAGACGGCCATATTGAATTAATTAAATAACTTTTTATTTTCAAACGGAAATAGCAAAAAATCTAGTCTGGGGACCCCCCTTAAAAAAATTATATTTGAAATCAGCATGATTTGGAGTACAAAGTGTGAAAAAATCAGGCTGATCTATTAACTTTGGGAAATACCCGCGGTCATCCTTAACAACAAACAGAACATTTCAACTTTCTGAGTAGTTGACATAAATGTCCAACATATGAACACCAATCATACTTTCTTAGCACCTTTGTCTGTCTTTTCAGAAGAACATAGTGCCTTGAATGTATTAGCATCTTTAGCATTTCATGTTAGGAACATTATATGGAGACTATTTCAAATCATGAGATAACAAGACACACGATAACAGGGAGGATTTATGTACAGATGAGAATATAATATAATAATATTACTGTTCCTTCACTTTGTATGATTTATAAGATATTGTTTATAGCACAGGGTGAAATGAATAGATAGAGCCTGATGAGAATGGGGTACAAGGGACACTATTGCACTGTGGTACATAGATAGAGCCTGATGAGAATGGGGTACAAGGGACACTATTGCACTGTGGTACATAGATAGAGCCTGATGAGAATGGGGTACAAGGGACACTATTGCACTGTGGTACATAGATAGAGCCTGATGAGAATGGGGTACAAGGGACACTATTGCACTGTGGTACATAGATAGAGCCTGATGAGAATGGGGTACAAGGGACACTATTGCACTGTGGTACATAGATAGAGCCTGATGAGAATGGGGTACAAGGCACACTATTCGCTGTCCAAGATGTTTGTTTTGTTGTGGTCCACAAGTTGATAGGCGAGTCGGTTACGAAAAAAACAAAACGTTGATGACAGTGCAATAGTGTCCCGAGTTCCACATTTGAATTTAGGTTCTATATTTACTCCCACATTGCTATGCTTACCTTATATGGCTTTGTTTACTGGGGACAGGAAGTCATACCATACACGTGAAACTGGTGCAAATTACCACAATACTCCCGCCCATACAAATAGCATGTGCTACATGGGTCAGATTTTTCGAAAATGTACAATTGGCAGCTCTACACATTGAGTAAATTCTGCTAAATTAAGCTGCAATTTGGTCAATACTAGGTAAATTCGAGTATATTTGGCATTGTATTGATTCTAGCAATCTGTTTGGTTAGGTTGAACTGTATTTCGATATTATGTCCCTGATAACGCTAGGCATGTACACACGCTAGGCAACGCTCCCAGGTTTTCCTCGGGACAATGGAATTTACATCATTCTAATTCAACTATAGATCTGTAGGATACAACATCAATGCCTACAGATACAAAATACATAACCATTACATCGGTTATATCAATACTGGCTATATTACAAGCAATTTTCTTCTGCCTGAGAAGACGTTTCACTTCCCTAGGCATGGATTCCCGCAATAACACTACCACTACTGGAACAAGCATTACTAATCATGGTGACGAATCAATCACAGATATTAGTGAAACCTACTCACATACAGGTGAAGGAGACATCTCTAGAGAGGGCGAAGTGGTCTTCATGAAAGACATCCAAGGAGATAAGCTCTCAAAACAGGGAGAAATACCTTTGGTAAATGACCAGTCCAATGGGGTCGAATACAAAATGGCGGACCCAATAACAAATGGCCGTGGTTGTACCAATAACTGTTCTATCAACGAGGATGAGAATACAGATCTAACTCAGGACCAGAAACAAAATTCTAAATTTTCTGACTCAGCAACCCAAACAATATCGGAACAGATATCAGAAATAGAGTTTTGGAATACTTGTTTTGATGATGTGGTGGAGAAAGTTGTGGAAAGAATAAGAGAAACGAACATCGGCGATGCTAGTAAAGTTAATCAATATCAAGAGAAAGTACCAACAGATAACAGTCTGGAGCAAAGGATTGCAGATATGGAGGAGATATTATATGATCGTCTAACCTCTTGCAAAGACACAGATAAACAGGCAGTAACTGATAGGGAGGATTCTCTCAAAAACTCACTGGGAGATAAAAAGTGCGACATGACACAGGTAGTAACGACCCTTGAAAATACCATGGGAACTAACACCACCAATAATGATGCTGATCACAAAATCTTTACTAAAAAGATAAAGGTATTGGAGGAATTAACAAATGACCTTTCCCTGCAATTAGAGGAAACAAATCGGAAAATAAAGAAATCCATTGACCCCCCCAAAGGAAATGAAACAACTTATGTTTTGCTGGAGGGGCTGCCTGAAGCATGGATGGACGATGACGGGACACTAAACCCACAGCTAAGTCAGAGGGATATAAAAAACTACCCTGAGGATCTAAAATCGCGGATCCATAACATGCTTTTATCTGTCATTCCAGATTTGGTATTAAGTGAACTAAGCAAGGCATATCGAGTGGGGGTTGCAAGAATCCAACAGACCAGGGCCATTTTTGTTGAGTTCCTAACGACTGACCGAAAGAAGCAGGTCACACAATCTTTTAGATTAGTCAGGGAACGCAGTCGGTATAACAACGTCTGGCTAAATAAACAACCTGGTTCTGAGTCAGCATATAACACCCAGTTGCTCAGAAGTTGTCACAAACTCCTCCAAGCAAAAAACATTAACGCCTATTTTATTCTGAATCACCTTTGCGTTGGGGCTAAGTCATATACAGTGAATGATCTCCACCTCCTGCCCGCCGAATGCACACCAGAGCAGGCCAGTCACTATCCATTCATGAACGGAGGATTGGGTTTCCATGGTGAGCATTCACCACTATCCAACTTTTACCAGCGACCTTTTAGATACAAAAATAAACGCTATTCATCTGTTGAACACTGCTTCCAGTCGGCAAAAGCATCATACCATGGTAAAACTGAGCTAGCACGGGAAATAAAAAAAGTGGCAAGCCCGTCCGCAGTGAAAAGTTTGGGCTCAAACATTACTGCAAATAAAAACTGGAAGGCTATCCAGGAACAAATTCTGGAAGAAATGGTTATGGAAAAATTCAAACAACACACACATCTCAAAGAATGCCTTCTAAACACTCAAGCTAGACCATTATATGAACTGACTAGCTCACTTCAGTGGGGAATAGGAATGCGACACCCTGGAGTTACACTCAGAAACGGCGTCAGGGATGTACTGCCAGTTCCCTCTGTCATGGGAGAAAATCGCTTCGGAAAGATACTTATGAACGTCAGGCAGAGGCTTAAATCGTAGTGATAAATAACAGGGATACAGCCTTGTCACACCAGAGACTATATTTGAGACCTTTATTACGTGTAAAAACACTTGGGACGGATTTATTACCACTAATCCCTGCTGGCAAAAGAGTGAATCTAGTCATGAGAGGGCTCGACCTTCTGATCCTCGCTGACTCACGAGGGCAAGGCATGGAAGAGATCACTAGATGTAAACTACCTGGTAAACGTATCAAGTGTATATATTACGGTGGGGCTACCCTAAATGGCATATTTGATATGTCAAAGAGGATAACAGCTCTTCAACGTCCAAAATATATAATCTACCTTAATGGGATTTGTAATATAACAACAAGGAATAAGAGGAACCCAGGTAAACAAATCACATTGCGATTCACCTCTTCCATTGAACTTGAAGAACACCTGCGGCCCATCCTTACTAGAATTATAACAGAAACAAAGGACCTCTATAGGATAACTGCCGAGAAACCTGTAATCATATTTTCAACAATATTTGGAATTGATTTGTTGAAATATAATACACATCTTGCCATGCTTGCCACGGAGCCAGTGGTTACAATGGGAATTAGAGAGGATCAAGACCTTCTAAATACCATGATTGGGTCATTCAACAAACTGGTGAAGGAGATTAACGTAACTAATGGAGCCCCAACCCCTTATATCGGACAACTTGTACATAAAAACAAGTCAAATAAAAAGAAGAAACTTACTGGTGAAAGCAAGGTAGTCCATTACTACTCGTTAATGGGCTTGGACACAGATGGATGCCACATAGATGATACCATGCGTGACAGAGTGGCCTCACAGGTTATTAAGGCGATCATGAAGCTATCTTGACTTATGCTCTAATCTAGACCTATGGTGCTATTCGATGGATATTAAATGCGTCTAGCATTGGTGCTAACTTGCCATAATCAAAACTTACTGAATTAAAGTTAACTGGATCTCACATGTTTAATGTTGGTGCTAAGACTATCTCTCCAAATGAAAATTATCTGAATTAACTATATCTCAGTATCAACAAAGGCCACACTGGTGTGGTAAAAAACACTTGATGATGAAATATTTTGACAGTCAACTGTATGTAAGGCTGTATTGATGTGTGTCGCTATGTATTGATTGTATTTGTATTGATTGTACTTTTAAATGTTTAGACCAAGAATTGATGAGTAAAAGATCTCACAGAACCGAGTCCACCACCAATTAAGTGACTGTCCCCTACAGAGTGGTCTAAGGACACAGTAGGCCTATTGACCCCTATGGGTAACGCAAAAAAGGTAAAGTAGGGTTTGAAAAACACTAACCCAGGGAATCTGTTCTTATGAACTGTCCCTGGTGCGGTGGATTTGAACCTATAATACTCTTTCAACACCCTTAGGATTAAGTATGTATTCAGAACTTAACAGACTATAAATGTATGTTTGATATATTCACTTAAATTCCAAAAACACATGGAATGTTATAAAGACATGGGATAATTAGGTGGGTCGGGGCAGTGGGTTTTCCATTTTCCATTTTCCTGGGGAAAAAAGGGGAAAACTGAAGGGCTTTTCACAGACCAATGGGTCTTCAAGTGGCCCCCAATACGAAGGGGATCTATGCAAGGCCAAGCCTTGTGAGAATAAAGGTATTTAGGTGCCAGATCCTTGCAAAAACTGAGGATAAAACCTTACTTGATTGTATATATTTACTTACTCTGACAATGTATGTTCACTCCTTGAATAGAAAAATAGACCGACTCATAGTAGCCCGGATAAGGGCCAAAATGTTATATTCTCAATGTCTAAATCACTGGAGTTGGATGCCCTAGGAAAAATAAAAGGGGCTTTGTTAATATCCTGGAATATAAGGAGTTTGAAACCGAAATTAGATTTTGTAAGACATGTTGTGGATATAGCCAGTCCAGATGTGGTGGCAGTCCAGGAGTCCTGGTTGGGTAAGATGATAGGAAATGGGCAGGTTAAAGTGGATAACTATCAGACTGTTCGTCAGGACAGAGCTAGTAAAAGAAAAGGGGGTGGCCTCATTATGTATGTTCATGACTCTTATACTATAGACAATGAGGAGTATAGTCACCTTAATATATCTGATAAGGACATTGAACTACAAGTTGTCAAATGCCATAAGGGCACTGCTAAAAAAATGGTGGTAATTAATTTTTATAGGCCACCCTCAACTGTAGTAGGAACTACCTTACAAAAGTTAGATAATATTCTCCAAAGTATAGATAATAACTTAGAGATTTATGTCATGGGAGACTTTAACTTAAATCACTCTGACAATCAAGATTCAAAAGTGGAGGATCTTAAATTTATGATGTCAAAATATGGATTAAGCCCTGAAATCAAAGACCCAACTAGGATTACTGCAAAAACTGCCACCTCTATTGATCAAATTTATACAAATGCCAAGTTCATTAAGGAAAGGGGAGTTCTGGAGGAGAACTCAAGTGATCATATGCCTGTTTATATCGTTAAGAAAAAGGAGAGGAATAGTTATCAAAAAGCTACCTTTAAGGCAAGGTCTATGAGGAACCTGGACTTGAAAATTCTTATAGAGATACTACTTGGACTGGACTGGCAGGAGTTCTACACATTGACCAATGTAGATGAATGTTGGAATATAATATTAAGCAGGATTGTGATGTACCTGGATAGAATGTGCCCCCTAAAAGAACTGAAAAATGTAAAGGTAAACCCCCTCTGGTATACCAACGAAATGATTAAACTAGCAAGAACAAGGGACAAGCTATTTAGAAAAGCGAAACTTTCTAAAAAGAAAGAACATTGGGACCGTGCAAAAACAGCAAGGAACCAAGCTAATTCTAAATTGATAAAATTAAAAAATGACTATGTCAGAAAACAACTACTAGAAACAAAAGGAGATACAAAAAAGCTATGGGACACGCTGAGGCCCCTAATATCGCCTGAGAAAATTAAAGACACACCCTTACTAAGGCTAACCTCGGAAGACGGAATGAATATTCCTGAAAACAAGGTTGCAAATGAATTTAATGATTTTTTTATCAATGTAGGACCAAACTTAGCTAAACAAATCAAACATGATATATCCAATGCTCCTACCACCCCCATTATTGAAAACCAATTAGGGGAATTTAATTTCAATGTTGTCTCTGTAGAGACTGTGTCTAAAATTATTAGATCTATGGGATCTTCTAAATCGTCAGGAATCCCTTATCTCCCATCAAAAATCCTAAAACCGTGCCTTAATGCCTTAGCCCCACAATTTACATTCTTATGTAACCTCTCCCTTTGTTCCGGTATCA
This sequence comes from Sthenelais limicola, assembly GCA_942159475.1. NCBI lineage: Eukaryota > Metazoa > Annelida > Polychaeta > Phyllodocida > Sigalionidae > Sthenelais > Sthenelais limicola. The sequence continues at coordinate 66,755,881 of OW804102.1, read as the reverse complement.
TACCAGAGGACTTTAAATCAGCTACTATTACACCTATCTATAAGAATGATGGACCAAGAAACCAGACAACTAACTATCGTCCAATTAGCTCAGTAAAATTGCCAGCTAAAGTCCTTGAGAAGATAGCGTACATGCAACTAATGAGTTATTTGGAAGATGGTAAAAAAATCTTTGCCAATCAATTTGGGTTCAGGAGTGGCACATCTATCCAGGATGCACTTCATAAAATGTTCAACTGTGTTTTTGATAATATCAACAAAAAGAAGGGCACGGTTGTGGCCTTCCTAGATTTTAGGAAGGCGTTTGACACTGTGGATCACTCAATATTGTTAGAAAAACTGAGATCTATGGGTGTTGGAAACTCAGCTCTGGGTTGGTTCAAAAACTACCTCTCAAATCGATGCCAGACAGTACTAGCAAATAACTGTATCTCGATGGATAGGAAGGTACTGTGTGGCGTACCTCAAGGTACTACTCTTGGGCCGCTTATGTTTCTTTGTTATATAAATGACATATATCATGAAATCAAAGGCTCAGAAATCCAGCTATTCGCGGATGATACCGCCTTGTACAACAGTTTAGATAAGGACAACCCAACAGGTATAGAAACATTGCAAGAGAACCTAAACAAAATTGACTCATGGTGCCAACAAAATAAAATTTCTCTTAATACAAAAAAGAGTAAAATTATGATAATAACTCAGAACAAATATACACCTCCAAAAAGACCATTTAGAATTGGAGATCAAAACTTAGATATAACCCATGAATATACCTATCTGGGTCTAAAAATTGACGACAAGCTTACATTTAAACCTCACATACAGTCAAAAATAAACCTTGCAAAATCTAAGTTGAAGTCCTTATCTAGGCTCAGTCATGTTACCAGTAGGAACACCATCATCATGCTCTATAAGGTAGCTGTTCGGCCGATTGTTGAATTCGGAGATATTATATATAATATAGCATCTGAAAATCTCCTCAGGAAGTTGCAAGTAATACAAAACAGTGCAGTTAGAATAGCATTGAGACTACCAAAAACTACCAATGTGGATCAAATTCAAAGGGACCTTAGGCTTGCACCACTTTCAGTGAGGAGAGAAATGCATTTATTAGACCTAGCATATCCAATGAGTAGGCAAGAAGGGAATTTGATACTAAAACCCCGATCACTTAGAAATACAGATGATAAAAGACTATTAAATATTATTACCCCTCGTACTGAAAAAATAAGAAAGTCCCTATTATATCAAATACCCTACTACTGGAATAATATGGAAATTAGAGGATTTAAATGCAAGGATAGACAGGAATTTAGAACGTTCCTCCGAACAGTTTATCTACAGCAGACATGGGATGGTGTTGATTGAACCTATAATGTCCCAACCTAGAGCTGGGGTTAAAGGGATTGAAAAATCCTGGTTGAGTGTTGAGTGTTTACCACTCCATGAGTGAGTATTATTATTGTATAAAATACACTATACCTATCCATGACTATGTCAAGATAGATGATCACCTCCGTCGCATATAAAGCGTTCTTGCCACGTTGACGTGCTATTCAAACTACCCCAGTAAGGTGGAATACCTGGGAGGAGCAGACTTTTCTGCTATGTGCCTAAGTAGCTATTCTCTGTATTAGGAATTTAGTTGTCATTGTTTATGTTGTATTCTCATGATTATTCTCGTAGGGATGGTTGGAAGAACTGCTTATAGCAGAAACTGTAAACCTTTTTCTTAGGAAATAAAAGTTATATATATATATATATATTTAGAACTTTATTTTCGTCTGAAATTTGGGTTATTTGAGAGGATTGGCGAAGTTGAATTGTACATTTTCTGAAAATCTGACCCACATACATCAACATGGGGTAAATCGCTTTCCTGTATATTCCAATGTAAGGGTTGGGTCTACTCTTCAGTCAGTCCATTAATAAGTTGGACTCACGCTAGGATTGTTTTCCCTTTAGCCACTGTGGCGAAATTCCAAAGAAATATTATCGCCACACTGACTTTCTTTTCGCCACAAAGACACCAGGACGAAAACTGATGTTTTTTTTGTGTAGATGGGACTATAAGTCTTATGAATGAATACACGGTATTTCAATGACGTCATCAGTTAATTAAATTATTTCTTATAATGTCAGGTCCCGAGGGTTGAAGATTTTGTAGTAATATGCTCTATGTAATATACTGTCAGTGGTCGAAAAAGGAATACAAACAGGTTGCCCGCCCGCCAAGCTACTGACAAAATCAGGTTGCCTCACAAAATAGTCCCCCCCCCCCGCCGCTCTTTTAAATCCCACCTACCCTATGAGAAAAAACCTTGCGGTTTGTCACTCCTCCCCTCTCTGCATTAATATTTTTTTTTTAATAAATTTTATTGATAAAACATTCACAGTTTGTGATAGCTCTCATTCTGCCAAGTGGAAAGTTATTCAAAAATTCATATACAATAGTACAAGTACTGTATTAAACGTTTTAAGTTTTAAAGATACCATAGATTATTTTTAACACAGTTATCTACATTACATACCTTCAAGAGAACTGAAACATAATCACCTTAAGCCATGTCGAACCACAGTTTATATGTGTGAGACAGCACTTTGTGACATAACATTTTTTTTTTTTTTTTTGCCCAGTTAAAAACAGAATAATACAAGAATCATAGACCGCATAATAAAAGAATCAGATGTAGTATGCACCCATTTAACTACACATATACAGTTTCTCTGCATTAATATTTCTAAACCATTATTTAAATGTTCAATACATGTCCGAATACAACACCCTCCCTCTCATTTCTCAGATCAAATAAAAGTATTTTCGGAGTACTTAAGCAGTACCAGAATAAATATCTGTAAATGTATCAAGTGACTGGAAGGCAAACGTCCCCCATTACATCATATAGATTGGGCATCATTTTGTTGTTCTATTCCGCAATTCAGAGTAGAAATACAAGACTAAAGTCTTACATTTGTGATGTGTTTTAGGAAAATGAGTCATAAGTCGCAAAATTGATATTTTTCAAAGTGTTTTTTTCACAAAATCACATTATTGAAATGTTCTGAATTTTGGAGGGTTTATCACTTATACCTATATCAATCAATGTATCAAATTTCAGGACAATCTATGTAATATATTCTTTCGTTTTAAAGGTCTTCATATGGACTACATTTAGTTACTTTACTGTTTATTGACCCCCAGAAATATTGGAAACATTTTTTTTTCAAAAACGAAAATATCAAACTTAAAATCTAGAAATACTTATTAAATTATTAGACTGTTTACTATCATTTGAATCGGTTTGATCTCCTCTTTTTCAAATATAATGGTATCTCAAAATCTATTTTTTGCGACTTATGACTCATTTTCATGAAACACATCAATTTTGTTAAAGGTTGGGTATAGTTACAGGTGAAATCCTGACCCGACTAATAATTAAAAAAAGACTTACAATATTTATTGTTGGGACGTAACTAAAGAACACAAAATGGCGTCCTGATTTACATCCATCATAGATTTCTTTTGTTTTTAAGCTAGAGGGACATGATGAATGCATACGATTTCACATTATATATACCGCTACATAAATCTCCATCTCATATTTAAGTATTTATGCGTTATAGTATCTTGCACAAATATATAACCCAGTTTTAACCCAAATCTCCATCTCATGTTTAAGTATTCATGCGTTATAGTATCTTGCACAAATATATAACCCAGTTTTAACCCAAATCTCCATCTCATGTTTAAGTATTTATGCGTTATAGTATCTTGCACAAATATATAACCCAGTTTTAACCCAAATCTCCATCTCATGTTTAAGTATTTATGCCTTATAGTATCTTGCACAAATATATAACCCAGTTTTAACCCAAATCTCCATATCATGTTTAAGTATTTATGCGTTATAGTATCTTGCACAAATATATAACCCAGTTTTAACCCAAATCTCCATATCATGTTTAAGTATTTATGCGTTATAGTATCTTGCACAAATATATAACCCAGTTTTAACCCAAATCTCCATATCATGTTTAAGTATTTATGCGTTATAGTATCTTGCACAAATATATAACCCAGTTTTAACCCAAATCTCCATCTCATGTTTAAGTATTTATGCGCTATAGTATCTTGCACAAATATATAACCCAGTTTGAACCCAAATCTCCATCTCATGTTTAAGTATTCATGCGTTATAGTATCTTGCACAAATATATAACCCAGTTTTAACCCAAATCTCCATCTCATGTTTAAGTATTTATGCGCTATAGTATCTTGCACAAATATATAACCCAGTTTTAACCCAAATCTCCATCTCATGTTTAAGTATTTATGCGCTATAGTATCTTGCACAAATATATAACCCAGTTTTAACCCAAATCTCCATATCATGTTTAAGTATTTATGCGCTATAGTATCTTGCACAAACATATAACCCAGTTTTAACCCAAATCTCCATATCATGTTTAAGTATTTATGCGTTATAGTATCTTGCACAAATATATAACCCAGTTTTAACCCAAATCTCCATCTCATGTTTAAGTATTTATGCGCTATAGTATCTTGCACAAATATATAACCCAGTTTTAACCCAAATCTCCATATCATGTTTAAGTATTTATGCGTTATAGTATCTTGCACAAATATATAACCCAGTTTTAACCCAAATCTCCATCTCATGTTTAAGTATTTATGCGCTATAGTATCTTGCACAAATATATAACCCAGTTTTAACCCAAATCTCCATCTCATGTTTAAGTATTTATGCGTTATAGTATCTTGCACAAATATATAACCCAGTTTTAATTGTTTCATTTAAGGAACAGGGAGGATTCATGTGCAGATGAGAATATAGGATTGAGTATTGTTCTCTCTCCTCTCTTGATTTGCCCTGTGTTGGTACTCGTAATTAAGTGAGGACGATCGAGTGCACCAGCGATGGTACTCGTCCACAGTAAAATGTATTCGTTATTTACGAGTACAAAGCCCTTACTACGATCCCTGTAGTTGTAGAATGGTTTTCACACAGTTGTAAAATGGTTTTCCCTGCCTCAATAGTTGGGTCATCTGGAGCACTTCTGTGACCGTTCTATAATGGCTAAATTTAGCAGGGATCTCTTGTCAAAAAGTGCGGCCGAATCCAAAATGGCCACCCTAGACCAAACAGAGAATTATTTTTTCAATGGTTTGGCCTACGGGAAGATAAATCAGAAAATCACAGATTTTATTCTGGAATAAAAACAGTTGTAAAGAGAGAAAGGACCAAATATTTCATTGGCGACTTGTTAACATCCATTCTCAATCTAAAGCTCAAGTCAATGCGAGTTGGAATCCCTAGGGAAGGGAAACTAGATCTTCCACTATTCCAGCCCCCGGTTCCAGCCCCATCCTCTCCCTCAATGTGGGGGAAAGCCGCCCCCCCCCCCCCCCACACACACACACTCCCACATCCCCTTTTTCCCTCTTGTTAGGGACTTCAGAATTATTTTCATAATCGTTCAATCCTTTCATTTGTAGTGCCATCTGATAGAACTCAAAGAGAGAATTCCGATACTTTTTATTTTTTTATTTTTACCACAAATATCAGCTGAGTTATGAAAAAAATAGTCTTGTTTCATGTGGGGAAACCCTTTCCCCCTCCGAGTGGTATAGGTCATAGTCATAGAGAGGTCGGTATGATGGAAGCTATGTCGGCGGATATATTGAGTGGTAGTACTATAAGAGCCTTTTCAGAAGTCAAAAGTCAAAAAATTCCAAAATTCCAGTCAGTGATAGATTAGTGTTTCTTTCATAGCCCTCACTGCCACTGGTCCGTCTTCACTATAGGAAGCGTGTACTAGTGACCAACTAAACTAAGCAAATTAGAGCGGAGACGTCCAAGCTCGGGGCCCACCGTCCGGGCCCTAACGTCCCGGGGCCCCATCGTCCACATGAATACAGTGTAATATAAGGTGTACACAACATACCAACCTTACAGTGCAGTCTAATGGTGTAGATATTCCTCAATATCCTAATGTTGTGTATCGCTAGTGTGCGATTGTCTGTGGAGGAAATGGTGAAACACAACACCAGCCGCGAAACCGTTACATCGTGAGGCAAGGATCTATTTCTACCTCACACCAGATGGCAGCATAGGCATTGGCCTTTCCCGCGTCAGACAGGGAGAGTTGCGGGGGGGGGGGGGGGGGAGGGTGATGGTGGGGGTGGTGGTGGGGGAGGGGGGGGAGGAAGGGAGGGGAGGGGGAAAGGAAGGGAAAAGGGGGGGCATAGACGTTATAAATGTACTAAAACGACCGATTTAAGTAATAACAATAAGCTAACATTGTGTAATTATGTAATCGATCAGGAATCTAGGTGTACTCCTACATTTATGTCAAAGGAATAATGTCTTTTATTCCTATTGTTTTTCGCAAAATATGTTACTCTATCATGTTTGAGAAATAATGTATTCTATTTCTCATGTTTTTAAACGAAAAACACTTTTTATTCTAGTCTGTCAGACTCTTGTTCAAAGTCAGCCAAGGCCTGTCGACGCATTGGTTTCTTACTGCAGCTTCGTAAGAACATTGATATATCTTCTGCCTGTTTTCAGTAACACAGAACCTACTGTAGCATGTACTTCTTAAACTTTTAATTAGTTTTACTCGTTTATTATGTTCTCTCTGTATCACTATTATTACTGTATCACGTCTTCCAAATTCGGTAACGGCCGGAAGAGATGGTACCAAGCCGTATCATAGGCATGTCATAGCCACTCCTAGTCAAACCATTATAGCTAAAAGTAAACTCACATTTATTATATTGTAGTCATATCATTGTAGTAATAGTCAAACTGTAACAAAAAGTAAAGATCAAACAAGAATTCGGGCACCCAATGGAAGACCTAACTAAACAATGGTTTACTTAGATAGTTGGACAACCCTACTGTATAACATCTTCAGCAATAAAAGAATCCTTGAATTGAATTGAATTGAATTGAATGTAGACGTATTTGTCACCTTCTATATGGGTCAGATTTTCAGAAAATGTACAATCGGCAGCTGTACACATTTAGTAAATCCTGCTAAATTAGGCTGCAATTTGGTCAATACTGGGTAAATTCGAGTATATTTGCCATTGCATTGATTCTAGCAATCGGTTTGGTTAGGTTGAACTCTATTTCGAACTTTATTTTCGTCTGAAATTTGGCTTTTTTGAGAAGATTGGCGAAGTTGAATTGTACATTTTCTGAAAATCCGACCCATATATTTACTGAGCTCTTGTAGTATAGGATTGACAACTAAAAATATCTTATCTTATCTTAAAATGTTCAGGATCAGCTATGACCCTTGTATGACCCCTGCTATTCCAGCTAGCAGTGCTGGAGTATGATAAGACACTTCTGGTCTTGACAATTTATGGGGCAGAAAATTATAATATTCTAAATACATCTACAAGTTATAATCGAGATATAACATTAATTAGTAAATCTATTAATGACCCCATACTTTACAAAAAAACTTAATTCTTCACTTCTTCCAATGGTTCATTATTCATTCCATGTTTGCCTTTATATCCCTTGGCCTTATGACCTGACATTTTCTTTGTGTTTACCCAAAATGGATCACATTTTATACCAATACCTTATTTTTATACTATATCAACTTCAACTTCAATCTTATCACTCTCAAATAAAAACTTCATCTTACCAATCCACTCCCAAATAAAATATCCCACTCACCACTTCCCTCTCCTTTGGCAGGGTTGGCCCTTCATTAAATTCTTAAATTTGTTGTTTGTTTTTACAACAGACTTTATTTCTGATACCTGCCTTCGGGGCTTAAACAATTCTAAAGGTGAGGTCCCTGGTCTGGTTCCTTAATTAATTGTCCTAATTAATTACTGATGATTGAGTTGGAACCATTCCAAAGAACTCTTGATACAATTGGCTGCCTGAAACCATGCTGCCAGGGTGCTAATTTGGCTGGTCTTCAGTTCAGTCAAGTTGTACCAAATAGAATATAGAAGTCCCCATGGGTTGGGGTGTAGAAATAATGTGGAGTCCAAACTACATGGTATACGGTTGAATGTAGAGGTGGTTGTGTGTCTGGATGGCCAGCACTGCTTTATTATAATACTCTCAGTCAAGAATTGATGCGTGAGAACTACAAGTACAGGAAACATTAAATGCGCATGCTGATGATGTCACCTTCACGGGTTCACATGTACTCTTGTTACATGACAGATCATAACAGATCCTGGCATGTGACCTCTCTGCCCTTGTACCTGGATCCCTTGTCTTTCCTCCGAACCGGTTGGATGGGAACCGGGTGTCCTGAGGTCAAACGCATATTGCCAGAGGGATACAACCCATATTCAGGTGACCCAGGGTCAGATGGATGTTGTTAACCGGATTCAAACCCAGAGACATGTCCCAACATGTTTCCAGCTTGATCTATATTTCCATATACCAATACATAAACACATTCCAATGTGGGCTGTATAACTCTTATTGAGGATAGGCTATCATTGTATGGACTAAACAATAGTGGCTCATTTAATATGTTTTCATTATTTAATCATATCTAATCACTATAGGTCTATCCCAATTACTTAATTAACAATCAATTAGTAATATATTAATGACCTCCATACTTTACATACCCCCCTTACTTAAGATTTTGAGCTGGCTGATACCAAACGTATCTAGAAGTACATCAAAAGAATGTCCTACTATGCGGTCATTTAAGGAACATTTCTGTCCTTGTGTAAGAGTTTTCGTGGTTAAGAGTGGCTGATACCGACGCATCTAGAAGTTCTACCACAACAATGCTATATTACGCTGTACTTTAAGGAACATCGCTGCCCATGGTGTAAGAATTTTAGTGGGTTAGGAGACCCAAAAAGGTACACTGATATCAGTGATCCAGAGGTTGTTAAAAATGAATCCACCAGGAATTGTTCCTTGGGTAAAAGTTTTTGTGTGGGCTAAGAGACCCAAAAAGGTATACCAATACCTTCAAACAAAATTCCAATCTATCAAGACAATGGGTCCCAGGGAACACAGTCCATTCCCATAAGACTTGGTAAGAACTTTACGGATCATGAGATCCAAAAGGATGAGAAGATACTTTTTGCCAAAACTCTAACCTCTATTTCAGTCTTAGGAACACAGTCCGCTCCGTAAGACATGGTAAGATTTTTATGGATCATGAGATCCAAAAGACTTCAACCTATATTCTAGTCTTATCACAAAACTCCGACCTATATTTTAGTCTTAGGAACACAGTCTATTCCTCAAGACATGGTAAGAATAAAAAGAGATAAGTAACATAAATACAAAGTTATACAAGATAGATCACTACCATGGTAGCGTCTCATAAACCCGGACCTTGGGAGAATAATATTGGATACCCTCGACGTTCTTGGGTACATACTTCTCCTCCTCGCGCTTCGGCACATGAATATCAACATCCAACGGGACTTGATATTTCCGCCGTACCTCCATACGCCTCATCGCATCGGTCCAGTTGTTTAAGTCTATATCCACCAGGCCAGTGGGGATTTCAATAAAATTAGCGCAGACATCACACTGCCAATCGTCAGGACGCCACTCTCCATTACTCGTCTTCCAATAGCACATTGGATGGACCAATGCGCCACAACAGGGAGTGCGCCTCGCACGACTGACAGTCCACGGTCCACGCTTCAAAAGAAGGCCTAGCTCTAAGCATATGGCGCACACGAAGAAGGAAGGCACTTGACGCCTCTTCCTTCGGCGGCCTTTATAAATAAAACGCGACATTTTATTCGCTGAGATATACTCGCCGCGCTCGGGGCTAGTTGCCACAGTGGCTGGTATCATCGATCCGGGGGCTATCTCGCATGTGTCCGTGAGGATTTCCACAATAGAATCCGAAAGGGTTTTCTTACCATTAAAATGAGCGCATTGCCAATTTTCTAGGGTTAAATATATATATATATATGCGTAATATACTTTCGGTGTACTTTGGCAGTAAAATTAGATTTTGACGCAGATTTGGCAGTAAGTACATTTAAGAAAATTCGGAAATCTACTGGACAAGATTCAGTAAAAATTGATATTGGCACTACGGATAGTCTATATGTTAGCAAACCTAAAGTATTCACAAAGAAACATGTTGCCGGAACTTCTGTCGGAATAACTATTATATTTTGCCTGACCTTGATTGTATGTGGGTATTGTTTGTGTAAATATAAACCATGTCCGGCACGCCGAGTGCGTGTACCCACTGTAGAAATGTCAACATTACCGACCGGCGTGCTGAGATTCACTGTGAGGACCACCCCCACTATTGAGCGGCGGGCTGGCGATCGTAGAGCGGTTATCGAACAAATCAACGAAATACCACAGTCTCCTAGCACTCCAAGAGCGAGTCAAGCGTGACTAGGACCGGAACCTCTGTACGACAGGCCTGGCTTGGTTAAGACCAGAACTCCGAGACCGAGAACACGCTCCATAGGTCATCAAGTGTCATTTTCCGAGTCTGACGAACACTTGTACGAGGATCTAAGTTTGACTTATAATATCTCAGATGACGACGAGTTTGTGCGGAGACAGTTGTATATTAGACCCTAATTTCTAAATTGACCAATTTCAGGCTTCCTTTTCCGGGCAGAGTATAAGATAGCGCTTATACATTAGAAATTCGAAATTCCATGACTAACGAGTGAGCGAAATTATGAATCGAGATTGAGATAACGAATTGGGAATTGAGATAAGCAGATCACTGCGATACGATACAAGCTAAGGCTGTATTCAAAGGAGAAAACATATATATACACCGAAAGTATATTACATATATATATATATATATATATATTTAACCCTAGAAAATATAATCTACTATATAACTATGGTGGAGGAATGTATCATATCAAATGATAAGTTGGATTTTGAGCGGCTAATGTATTGCTCGCCGTATTTCCGTCTGTTAAAGCACTATGCGGGAGATAATTGGGCGGATTCAAACCCAGAGACATGTCAATAGTGGCTCATTTAATATGTTTTCATTATTTAATCACATCTAATCACTACAGGTCTATCCCAATTACTTAATTAACAATCAATTAGTAATCTATTAATGACCCCCATACTTTACAGCACCATGGCCAACATAATCTGTGCCAGCAATAATGTACACATAATCACAGGATAAGTGGGTAAAACAGATAGCACTGGTATATGGAGATGTCGCATGTGAGTTCCCAGGTCTGGATCCTCTTGTTAATTAACTAATTAATTACTGGATGATTGCACTGGATCCATTCCAGAGAACTCTTGATATTCCATTCTCTAATCACATCTAATCACTACAGGTCTATCCCAATTACTTAATTAACAATCAATTAGTAATCTATTAATGACCTCCATACTTTACATAAACACAAGGTTAATAATATACGGACATACAAAGGAAGAGTCACATGTTGCAAAAATGATATTTTTCAAAGTGTATTATTTACAAAATCTCTTTGTTGGAATATTATCATCTTTGGAGTGTCTAGTCCTTGTGGTTGTACCACAAATACAAGTACCGCATTTGAAGACAGTTCATTAAATATATCTATACGTTTCCTAGATCATCCTATGGAGTATATTTAGTTACTTTACTAGTAATTGTCCACCCAGAAATATTGCAAACTTCTTTTTCTAGGTGGGCTTGGTCAGTATTTGCAAACCATCTCTTTATCAACCTTACAATGTGTTTCCTCAGTGTTCCAGCCCCTGTTGCCATACAGTCACACTCAGTACATTTAGGAGGTTTTTCCCCAGTATGTGTTCTCAGGTGTCTCCTCAGGACTCCAGCCTCTGCTGTCCTATAGTCACACTCAGTACATTTACAAGGCTTTTCTCCAGTATGTGTTCTCATGTGTGTCCTCAAGGCTCGAGCCTGTGCTGTCCTATAGTCACACTCAGTACATTTATGAGGCTTTTCTCCAGTATGTTTTCTCATGTGTGTACTCAGGTTTCCAGTCCCTGCTGCCCTATAGTCACACTCAGTACATTTATGAGGCTTTTCCCCAGTGTGAGTTCACATGTGTGTCCTCAGGTCTCCAGCCTCTGTTGCCCTAAAGTCACACTCAGTACATTTATGAGGCTTTTCTCAAGTATGTGTTCTCATGTGTGTCCTCAGCTTCCCAGTCTCTGCTACACGAGTGACCAATCCCTTGTGTGATGACCAGGTCACATGGTTATCTCCCCTCCCCTCTCCCTCCCGCTCTTAATCAATGCCTTGCGGTCAGTTCCTCCCCTCCCTTCCCATGTGATCAACTTTGAGATAATGATTAGACCTGGACAGCGACCTGTACCTTTGGACTTTGGGAAAGTGACCCACAAATGTGTGGCGGGAAGAAAGTTAGTTAGCCTCTGAGTCTGTAGGGGGCGTAGCAGATGTATGTCTGAATGAGTTGTCCTATAGTCACACTCAGTACATTCATAAGGTTTTTCTCAAATGTGTGTTCTTATGTGTGTCCTCAGGTCTCGAGCCTGTGCTGTCCTATAGTCACACTCAGTACATTCATAAGGCTTTTCTCCAGTATGTGTTCTCATGTGTTTCCTCAGCTTCCCAGCCTGTGCTGCCCTATAGTCACAGACAGTACATTCATAAGGTTTTTCTCCAGTGTGTGTTCTCATGTGTGTCCCCAGCGATCCTGCCTGTGCTGCCCTATAGTCACACTCAGTGCATTCATATGGCTTTTCTCCAGTGTGTGTTCTCATATGTATCCTCAGGGTCCCAGTATGTGCTGCCCTAAAGTCACACTCAGTACATTTATATGGCTTTTCTCCAGTATGTGTTCTCATGTGTCTCCTCAGGTGTCCAGCATGTACTGCCCTATGGTCACACACAGTACATTTATGAGGCCTTTCACCAGTATGTGTTTCCTTGTGTATCCTCAGATGACCAGCCTGTGCTGCCCTATAGTCACACTCAGTACATTTATGAAGCTTTTCTCCAGTATGTGTTTTCATGTGTCTTCTCATGTTACCAGCCAGTGCTGCCCTATAGTCACACTCAGTACATTTATATGGCTTTTCTCCAGTGTGTGTTCTCATGTGTCTCCTCAGGTGTCCAGCATGTGCTGCCCTAAAGTCACAGTCAGTACATTTATGTTTCCTCTCAGCACCATGTGTCAGCAAGTGTTTCTCTAAACTACTGCTCTCTGTGAAGCCATTAACACTACACTTGTGTAGTTTCTCCCCTGTATGAGTCTCACCGTGATGCATCATGCCTTCTGACATCAGTAGAGAAGGTACACTAGTCACACTTGTAGCATTTGCTGCCTGGCCTGTCTCCCCTGTATGAGTCACACTGTGATGCATCATGCCTTCTGACATCAGTAGAGGAGGTGCACTAGTCACACTTGTAGTATTTGCTGCCTGTCCTGTCTCCCCTGTATGAGTCACACCGTGATGCATCATGACTTCTGACATCAGTAGAGAAGATACACAAGTCTCCCTGAAAATAAATAAAGTTGATAAGTTGAAGCGGCCTTCCCAGCCATTGCTACTAATACAGTCTTATCAAATCTACCCACATTATGACCTACAGGTCTAAATTTAATATTCTGCTGTTGTTACATGTTAATACAAGAATCTGAAGGAGGCAGGAGGGGTGGTGGAGGGGTGGAGGGGTGGAGGGGTAGGGGAGGTGTGGTGGGGTGGTGGAGTGGTAGGGGAGGTGGGGTGGGGTGGGGTGGTGGAGGGGTAGGGGAGGGGTGGAGGGGTGGAGGGGTAGGGGAGGTGGGGTGGGGTGGTGGAGGGGTAGGGGAGGGGTGGAGGGGTGGAGGGGCAGGGGAGGTGTGGTGGGGTGGTGGAGTGGTAGGGGAGGTGGGGTGGGGTGGGGTGGTGGAGGGGTAGGGGAGGGGTGGAGGGGTGGAGGGGTAGGGGAGGTGTGGTGGGGTGGTGGAGGGGCAGGGGAGGGGTGGAGGGGTGGAGGGGTAGGGGAGGTGTGGTGGGGTGGTGGAGGGGCAGGGGAGGTGTGGTGGGGTGGTGGAGGGGTAGGGGAGGTGTGGTGGGGTGGTGGAGGGGTAGGGGAGGGGTGGAGGGGTGGAGGGGTAGGGGAGGTGTGGTGGGGTGGTGGAGGGGTAGGGGAGGTGTGGTGGGGTGGTGGAGGGGTAGGGCAGGTGTGGTGGGGTGGTGGAGGGGTAGGGGAGGGGTGGAGGGGTGGAGGGGTAGGGGAGGTGTGGTGGGGTGGTGGAGGGGTAGGGGAGGTGTGGTGGGGTGGTGGAGGGGTAGGGGAGGGGTGGAGGGGTGGAGGGGTAGGGGAGGTGTGGTGGTGGGGTGGTGGAGGGGTAGGGGAGGTGTGGTGGGGTGGTAGAGGGGTAGGGGAGGTGTGGTGGGGTGGTGGAGGGGTAGGGGAGGTGGGGTGGGATGGTGGAGGGGTTCAGGGGTGGGGGTGGAAAAAGGATGGAAGGGGCTGGAGTGGAAGAAAAACAAGGTGTAAAAGGGAAAGAGAAGGTGGTGGGTTTGTCGTGGTGGAAGAGTAGCAGGAGGAGGAGGAGGAGGTGGAAGAGGAGCAGGTTGCTGTGTTGGGGTCGGTGGGTAGATACATTCAGAATTGATGAAGGAAGAGGAGCAGGAGGAGCTGGAGCAGGAGCAAGAGGAGGTGGTCTTGTAGCAGGAGACGTAGTGGTAGAGGAGGAAGAGCAACAGGAGGTGGAAGAAGTGGAGCAGGAGGAGCAGGAGGAGCAGGAGGTGGAGAATCTGAAGGAGGCAGGAAGAGGCAGGAGGGACAGAAAGACATTAAGGCATCTAATGAGGTTGTGCGGTCCAATAAGGCACTTGTGTAGCAGCCATTTTGAATCTTGGACTGAAGGTACAGTCTAACATTTACAGAAAACAAGTCATTGATCAAGCATGGAATAATTATGTATCATTGTCAGAATGTCAATATCAATGCTATATATGTTCCATGACACAAGTCCCCATCTTTCCCATTATGCATTTGGTTTTCATAGATCTATCATTTATACAGCCGGTGATATTGATTAAAACATTCTTGCAATTTTCAATAAAAATGTGGCCAAAATGTTTGTATGTCAAATTCCAACGGAATCCATCCCAGGCTGCACTGTGACATGTAGAGAAGTTAACATAAGTGTAATGATGCATTACACCATACAATATAACAAAACAGATACTATAAATCAATGTGACCCCAAATATACCCAGATACACCCGGTATTCTTCATTTATCAGCCTAATTTAGCCTAATTTACTAAATGTGTAGAGCTGCCAATTGTACATTTTCGACGAGTTGATGCACAGCGCGTAAATAAAGACTGAGATCGGAGATCGAGTTCTTTATTTACGTGTCCGTGCGGAAAATGGGTCCTATAAGTTGATTATTATACATGCCTAATTTTGCATGTAAAATGTGCTTAATTAAAAGAATAATAATATAGTTTACCCTATCTGCTTTTCATACCAGAGGAATATGACTAGAAATAGGAGAAATGATCGGGAAGAAAACACTCGCTCTGGTAAACTTGCATCACCAAACTTGCGCCAGCTAAACTTACGTTGCCAAACTTGCATTGGCATGACAATGCGCTATAGTTGTGTTGGTAATGTACTAGTCCATTATCGCATTACAAGTAATGAACGGCCGTCGGGGCCTCGATATTGAATGCGTGTATAATAATAGAAAGTAATTGAATGTATGGAGCATCTTTTAGCAAACAAGATAAAAGAAAAGAAACAACTCTACAACAATTTGCTAGGAAATAACAACACATCCAAAAAACCATCCTGAATTTATACTAGTTATGCTGATGGACGTTTGCAGAACTAGCTATGACAAGAGATGTGTTATCCAGGTATTGCAAAACGTTTCAAACTCGCTCTAATGATATTATTCATAAATTATATGCCAAAGTCAAAGTGGAAAACACAAAATCCTAACTTCAAAGTGCAATTGGAGGATTTTACATCAAGATTTTCAATAAAGCAAACCTCCATCAAACCAAACCATAGATCTATTTCCCATAATTATATGGAATGTTAGTGATATAACACAATTATAATTTAGAAATCCCAATACAAAGTACACCTGTACACAGACTGGGCCAACAGATGCATGTAGGACCCCCTGCCTCCAGGCTACTGTCACACCTGGAGGCTACTGACCTAGTTACATTGTATGACCTACAACACTAGCCTTGCTTCTGTGCTTAGGTTATGGTTAATAGACACTCCTATGTTTATAATACACATATGGACAGTATAGGTACAGAACATGGGACAATTGTATTAATGAATTAATGGTTAATAGAGACTCCAATATTTACAATACACATATGGACAGTATAGGTACAGAACAAGGGACAATTGTATTAATGAATTAATGGTTAATAGAGACTCCAATATTTACAATACACATATGGACAGTATAGGTACAGAACATGGGACAATTGTATTAATGAATTAATGGTTAATAGAGACTCCAATATTTACAATACACATATGGACAGTATAGGTACAGAACATGGGACAATTGTATTAATGAATTAATTCAACAGCCTGTCAATCTAGAACATACATAGCATGGATGATCATATCATATTGACTCAATAGACTCATGCTTATATATTATTGAAGTCATCTTATAGATATATATTATTCATCTTTGTTATAAGTATTACATGTTACAGCATATGGTTGTACATTGATCTGTAATGTCTGAGCAATGTTCTTAAGTCAATATGATGTATGATGAGACCATATGAAAGGGACATGTTTTAATTCCAAATTATAATCTATCACACAGATAATAACTCTTTGTAATTAATAACATTCAATAAAAGATTCAGTCATTTTCCAAGGCTATTTTCTGAATGTTGAACGTACATACCTGTTAAAGTAGTTGTTGTAGTTGTGTATAAATGACTGCACTTAGGTACAACACTATGTGGAGTGGAGAGCAGGGAGATGTTGCTGCTATAGTCGCTGTAGTTGTGTATAAAAGACTGCACTAATGTACAACACTATGTGGAGAGCAGGGAGATGTTACTGCTATAGTCGCTGTTCCCTGACTGTCCTTCCCTCCATCGCAGGTTCATCATTAGATCTACACATAACTCAGGCCCGCACTGTCACATCCATCACGTGGTGCTCCAGGGCATGTGCATTCATTAACATGCAAACAGGCTGTGATGTGTTTCAGGAAAATGAGTCACTAGTCACCAAATGTATATTTTTCAACATGTTATCCTTACAAGATGTCTCTGTGGGAATGTTTTTATTTCTAGGGATATACGCTGTTAGCAGCATAAATACATGTACCAAATACCAGGACAGTGTATTAAATATGTTCATGTATTCCTAAGGTTCTAATCTTATAGAGTATATTTAACTACTTTACCAGTAAATGTCCACCTAGGAATATTGCAAAGTTATTTTTTTAAATAAAAATATTAAGCTTAAAATCTAGAAATACTTACCACATCATCTACTGTTTACTATCATTGGAATCGGCTTGATCTCATCTTTTTAAACATAATTATATCTGGTATGCAAACTTATGTATAATTGTTGACTCTGTCCAGTTCTAACTGTTATCAATCAACACCAATCAATGTTTCCTTGAGTGTGATTGTCTCTGGTAAAACTGCTTTAATTGCGTCCAATTTGGGATGTAACAAAATACAACTGTAAATCTATGAAATGTTCAACAGCCCGTTCCTAGTTACAGTACAGTGACTAAAAGCTGGGTTCCATTGGCCGGCTACTACTCCTGCTACTTTGACAGTCTATTGCTCCCACTTCTTTAGAAGTGGGAGCAACATACGGTCGGGGAAGATTTTTTTAATATTTGAATAAAAAAACTATTCTTGAATGTACCTAGTATTGACCAAATTGCGGCCTAATTTAGCAGAATTACTAAATGTGTACAGCTGCCAATTAATTGTACAAATGATAATTGCAAAGATGGTGAAGTCCGAGGGAAAGAAGAAAGCAGTAATCTCAGAAATGTATGATAAAACGTAAATAGAGTGATAAGTCATATTTAGAATAATCCCAATTTGCATAAACAATTTTTAAAAATCCGACCAAATCACATATGATTATATTTAAATTTAATCGATAATAATTTTTTCGATTAGCCTACCCAAAACTAAAGCTATGTACATCCCTAGTGTGATAAGAGACTGTTCAGTCCTGCTTCACATTTTCTGAAAATCTGACCCTGCAATAACCGAGAGATAAGGCAACATTATAAACAAGGGAGTTTTTGAGGATGAAAAAACCTGACAAAAGAAATAGACTGAGTAAACTGGTCTGTTTTGAACACATCCCTTCAGCGGACAGGTCTACATGCTACCATTCTAAGACATTTAAGACCAGGGATGGTTATGACACAGTGAATTATTGTTTAAGACAACTTATAGACTCAACCATCTCTTCTAACAATCGTCTCCACGGGAGAGAAATATTTGTTCTATTATTGTACATAAGAATACTCTGTAGTGAACCGCTCTAAACCAGCTCGTGATCCTATCAAGCACAAACACAAAACCCAGATCTAATAGTCCTTGCTAGCAGTTCACACGTTTTATTACCAATTCTCAAGCCCAGGGCCAAACATCGGGAACATTCCAATGTGAAACAACCGTAAAATGGGAGATGAACCCTTAAAGCCAAACAACCCGATTATAAATGGGTGTTTGGTACACAAAGTCTCTCCAAAGTATAATAAAACAACAGGGATAAGAATCACAATATACAAATATGAACTTTCATTAAGAACAGCGCCACCTTCATACAATATCATACAACAACACCTAATCCTGGCTAGCCCCGAATATTAAACAGAATAGATTATGTAGTAGTACATAGTATTCACTAATGTAAGTAGAGTTGGTCAAAACAAGAAAATCGTTACTGCCAGTGTAATGTAAACCAATCACTTTTCCATCCAATATTTGATATATCTCAATGTGAATGCCAACAACGGGGCTGGAAGGTTTGGTGCTTTCTGGTGGAGATTGGATGCAGGGGGTTTGGGGGCAGTCAATGTGGAGGGCACTGAGAAATATAGGAGTGGTAGGAGAGGAAAGGAAACGGCTGATTGTCTCTCTGTGTGGGGAGGTGGAGACAGCATCCATGTGGAGGAGGAGAGCTGAGAGGTGGAGAGAGTAGAGCTGGTCCTGGGCTGGGATTTGATCACCCGGCGCACATCTGGAGGTTGTAGTGGACAGCGCCAAAACAACCGATGAACGAGGATCCACCTGAGGACAGGACCAGCATGCACCTGTACCATGGATCCACCTGAGGACAGGACCAGCATGCACCTGTACCATGGATGCACCTGAGGACAGGACCAGCATGCATCTGTACCATGGATCCACCTGAGGACAGGACCAGCATGCACCTGTACCATGGATCCACCTGAGGACAGGACCAGCATGCACCTGTACCATGGATCCACCTGAGGACAGGACCAGCATGCACCTGTACCATGGATCCACCTGAGGACAGGACCAGCATGCACCTGTACCATGGATCCACCTGAGGACAGGACCAGCATGCACCTGTACCATGGATCCACCTGAGGACAGGACCAGCATGCATCTGTACCATGGATCCACCTGAGGACAGGACCAGCATGCATCTGTACCATGGATCCACCTGAGGACAGGACCAGCATGCACCTGTACCATGGATCCACCTGAGGACAGGACCAGCATGCATCTGTACCATGGATCCACCTGAGGACAGGACAAGCATGCATCTGTACCATCCATGTTTATAAAAAATTGTTTGCAGTAGTAAAAGTCACACAATTTCTTAAAAAGCCTTTCCAGCTAAATGTGTTCTCATGTGTCTCCTCAGGACTCCAGCCTGTGCTGCACTATAGTCACACTCAGTACATTTATAAGGCCTTTCTCCAGTATGTGTTCTCATGTGTCTCCTCAGGGCTCCAACCCATGCTGTCCTATAGTCACACTCAGTACATATATGAGGCTTTTCTCCAGTATGTAATCTCATGTGAGCCCTCAGGTCTCCAGCCTGTGCTGCACTAAAGTCACACTCAGTACATTTATATGGCCTTTCTCCAGTATGTGTTCTCATGTGAGGCCTCAGGAGTTTAGCATGTGCTGTCCTATAGTCACACTCAGTACATTTATGAGGCTTTTCTTCAGTATGTATCCTCATGTGATTCTTTAGGTGACTAGCCTGAGCTGCCCTATAGTCACACTCAGTACATTTATATGGCTTTTCTCCAGTATGTTTTATCATGTGTGTCCTCAGGTCACTAGACCTTGCTGTCCTATAGTCACACTCAGTACATTTATGAGGCTTTTCTCCAGTATGTGTCCTCATGTGATCCTTTAGGTGACTTGCATGTGCTGTCCTATAGTCACACTCAGTACATTTATATGGCTTTTCTCCAGTATGTGTTCTCATGTGTCTCCTCAGGTTATCAGCCCGTACTGCCTTATAGTCACACACGGTACATTTATGAGGCTTTTCTCCAGTATGTGTTCTCATGTGTCTCCTCAGGTCTCCAGCCTCTGCTGCCCTATAGTCACACTCAGTACATTTATAAGGCTTTTCTCCAGGATGTTTGCTCATGTGTTTGCTCAGTGTTCCAGCCTGTGCTGCCCTATAGTCACACACAGTACATTTATATGGTTTTTCCCCAGTATGTGTTCTCATGTGTCTCCTCAGGTAATCAGCCTGTACTGCCCTATAGTCACACACAGTACATTTATGTTTCCTCTCAGCACAGTTTGTGAGCAAATGTTTCTTTAAACAACGTCTCACTTCAAACCCTTTAACACACACACTGCACTCGTGCAGTTTTCCTCCTGTGTGAGTCACATTATGATGTATTCTGGCTCCTCCAGTATGTGTTATTTTGTGTTTCCTCAGGGTTCCAGTCAGTGTGGCCCTATAGGCAGAGACAGCATTGTGTGTCAGCAAGTGTTTCTCTAAACTACTGCTCTCTGTAAAGCCATCAACGCACACACTACACTTGTGTAGTTTCTCCCCTACATGAGTCACACTGTGATGCATCATGTCTTCTGACATCAGTAGAGAAGATGCACTAGTCACACTTGTAGCATTTGCTGCCTGCCCTGTCTCCCCTGTATGAGTCGCACTGTGATGCATCATGCCTTCTGACATCAGTAGAGAAGATGCACAAGTTAACCTGTAAATATATAAAGTCGATCAGTTAAAGGTGCTATTAATACAAACAAAATCTTACAGAATTTACTCATATTATGACTTATATGACTGCATTTATCTATATTCTGCTGCTGTTATATATGTTTATACAAGAGTTACTCATATTATGACTTATATGACTGCGTTCATCAATATTCTGCTGCTGTTATATGTTTATACAAGTGTTACTCATATTAGAAATCATATCTATACCGAACAATCCTCTCTTTAAGATAGCCCTAATTACCAAAAGGTTTTCATTCATCCTGACCTCCCGATGAGATTCATGACAGGAAATCCAAACTCAGATCTATCCAATACCATTGAAGAATTCAGGGTCTTTCTTCGAAATATTTTGGGTCAGTAGTTGAGCGAGAAATTAATCTATGTAACACACAGAGATGTATGAGTCAGAACCGAACCAGTTAAAAGAGGACGGCTGTAATCATTTTTATTGCTTATATACTAGACAGATTACAACAAAGGAAACAGGGCCTGGGATGATTGGCTTATTGTGGTTGGACCAATTAATTACCGGGTTAGATAAAGGATCCAATCAACCACAGGTTAACAATGAACAGAAACCTGTTCAGATGGGTGACTACTTTTTCTCTCGCTGGTTACCAAGTCATGAGACCATTCACAAAAAATGTCAACAAACCATAACTTTCGTCTTTATTTAGACAATAAATAAGCAATACATATCATAATACTCAAATTACTTCTCAACATGGAAAATAAAACTTCCACCACTGATGTTAGCTCGAGCAAACATGCCATACATGGCTTGCTGTTTGTTGCTGTTTGAACTAGCAAACGCACGGCCGTGCCGGCATAGATGCTGTCACTGTCACAAGTTGATTCAACTGCATGTGCAGCGGAGACAGACGGTAACCCCTTTCCCACTCAATAACAGTTGAAATTTTCGAGCAACTGCTTCATTTTGACGAATTATATTCTTTGCAACTTTGGATAATACAAAATCTCACATATCGTCGTCACACTGCATTTTGAAGCGGGTCGGAGCAGACGATTCGATTCTAGGCTTCTCATTGGTCAGATCAAGTCATGTGATGCTCGAAAGTAGTTCATACATATGTGATACGAGATTTCTAATCGCACCCCCGAATCGCACCTTCGAAATCACATACGTATATAATAAAGTATATAATCGTATCCTTAGTATAGATGTCTATATGTTGTATGTTGAGAAAATATCAGAGAAATTTAGTATCTGGGTCCAAATTAAGATCAAAACACGCCTCTATATAGGCAGTTTTACTGCTATACAGTGGCCGTCATGGGTTTGTTTGTCTGAGGGAATACAGGTCTTTTGGGACCCAGGTCTAATGGGACACTATGTGCGAACACTACACGGGCGCGAACACTAGCGAGGACGGGGGTAAGGTGAAGCTACCTGACACCTTTGTCACATCCCTCCACACTGGCCACTTTACCGAAATAGGAAGGAATTATATTGTAGATGTACTGAAGAATAATATTTACGAAACATTAAATCATTAGATGTTTCCCTTGAGGTTGAGACATAAATACATGCATCATTGTATGTCGGAACTCTTTCATTTTACCACAATTTTAAACAGTGTGTAACATAATGACACCGGGGGCCCCAAGAAATTCACAAGCTTGTTAGTTGACCAAGCTTGCCGCAGTGTGAGGGGCAGGGAGGTGTCATTGCCAGACGGTCCCAAAAGACCCACGCGACCACTAGGGTCCCAAAAGACCTGTTACCGTCTGGAATAGGCACCGCGTGGACTCCTGTGAGACAGTGGGCATATCAATTTGGTGGTCTCGTGGAGAGGTCAATTGGTCCACAGACCACCAAATTGATATGTCAGAAGCCTTACCAAGCTCGTCTCTAAGGCAGCCCAACCCCCATTGTATGTATATTTCTGCAGTACTTTGCGTCGGACCCTGTGATAAACCAGCTTTTCTCTCTATGTCCTAATACCTTTCTGTAGTTGGTAGTACCTTTATAGGCTGGGTCGGATATTCTTCCGCTCCTTTTAGGTATCATTTGGATTGTTTAGTTCTCCACCAGTATGTTATATTATTGTATATAATGTAAAGAAGAAAGCAAGTCAGTCATTCAATAGTGGGCGTGGCCCACGTGACCAAGCACGCAGGTGCGGCCTTGCATATCCTGAATAGTAGGGGGGCTACTACCCAAGATATATGGGGGAGGAGTATACTACCCATAATAGGTTTTAATATAATATCATACCTATATATAGCACATGGTTTAAAGGGCTTCATGGCAGTCACATTGTATTCAGCTGCAACCTATTGTTTACTATAGTATATTGATAATAATTCCTATTTTTTTCCCCTGACAAATGAGAAATATCACTTTGTGAGAATTCATTCAATAACATTTTGTTAAAAAAACAAAAAACATTTGATGTAGGGGGCCGGGGGGCTATTGGGTCCAACATTTCAGGCTACATGAGCCCCTTTTCAAAGAGGTTTATGATGTTGCTTTATTATTATGAAACACCATGATAATTATAAACATTTGTATGAGATGAACAGCTCTTTGCATGCTTATTAAAACGTTACTGAATGTAAATAGGGCATATTACATATTAACAGCAGCGCCATACAGAGAGCGGTGGAAACGGCCCAAACTAAGTGCTAGGCGGGCAGCACACAGAAGCCTTATGTATTAACCATAGGCTTCTAACTTTCTCCTTTTTCTCTCAGAATTTGAGTTATTGTATGGTACTGTAAGCTATCCAATATTATTAAATGACATGTTAAGATTGGTCATGCTTAATAAGAGAACATTTTATCCGCTAGATTTTAGTATATGGCAACTTTTGTAACTGTATCAAAAACAACAAGTAAGCGTAGGGCCGGGCATAGGGGTCAGGCCGGGCTGCAGTGGGTCAGCGGCCATACGGTCAGAGCCACACACACACCTCTGGCCGTCCACTGAGAGCCCGGGTGGAGCGCACACGGTTTAGCCCGCATAGCTAGGTGAGTCAGCTGTACTGGGCATGCGCACAGAGATAAAATGTAATCCCGCAGTCACTGGTGCGCACTGTTCGCGCAATATGTGAAGTCGGCTATTGTGTTTATTGAGGACCGGGCCAGTGCCAAGTGGTATGGACCAGTACCTCCCCAGTCCACTGGTCCGTAAATTTGAGTATTGCCCCCTTTCCTATTTACCACCCTGTTTATGCCATTTTGAAATGTGTACACAGTATACATCAGGGGAAGACTCAGGGCCTTGAATTAAAAATAAAAGCTAAACGGGGAAGGTAATCAGTAAAATTGGTCCTGTATTGATCACAACACTTATAATTAGGTAATAACGAGGACTTTCTACAATGCTACCCAATGCAATGTGCAATATGGCATTAATGCATAGAAATAAATTTGCTATCATGGTTGCATGAATTTAGCCAATTCCAGTATTAATTCTATTAAAATAATCTCACAGAGTTAATATGCATAAAACCTGTACACCTTTCCTGACCCCCTTTAGCCTAAACATTTGGTGGAACATCAGGGGATGTCTACCCGGTGATAAACGGGGGCAGCTAGAATTATATTATATTAGATTATATTTTACTCACTTGAACATTAACTAAGACTGTAGTGTCAGGTCTGGAGAGACAGTACATCGAACCAGACACAGTCAAAAAAACTTGATAGATCATTTAGTATTATATCACACTGTGCAACGTACTGTACTGAACGTGCAACATTTATATATTAGTTACTCTTATTCATACTAGAATATCGGTAATATTGTTAATATAGCAGTCGTGTACCTCAATTTAAAAATAATAGATAAATAATAAAAAGAGAGGGAGGGAGGGAAAGTGGTTAAGAATGGAAGGCGGGGACTTTCAGTAGCTTATACTACAGTGTCTGTGCGGGACATTGAGAGCCTTGAAGTTGAGAAAATAAATGAATTCAAGGCCTGGAATAGCCTTGAAAACGGCCACTATACACAGGGAGATTCAAAGAAATGACGATCAATATTATAGTTTTTATTGCCGGTAGGCCTGGGGCAAATAATGTTTACACTAATGTTTCTACCTCTGAAAAGGGACATGAGATATTAGAATTATTATCTACTGTAAACGTATTTATTTTCGCGCAGATAATTTTTCGCGCACTAAGTACTTTGACACCTTTTCGCGGGTATTTAAATTCGCGCAGCAAGGAAATCTCACACATTGTTTATGCAATTATTATACCTTTCGCGCAGGATTTATTTTCGCGCACAAAGGTGGGTGCTCGAAAATAGCGAAAATAAATACTGCGCGAACATTAATACGTTTACAGTATCTGCAATATGGATACAGAGATTAAAGTCCTCTGCTGGTAAAATCCATATAATAAATAATGTATCTAAGGCTGTTTGTTATGTATGGGGTTTGTCTATTGGGTCTTATGTTTAGAGCTCCGAAGGGTATTTAAATATAGGTGTTTAAGCATTATTGGGGGCGCTTTCTGTAGTAGTAAGTAGAGACCGTGAAAGCTACCGGCCATTGACGGCGGCTTGAGCGGCGAGATAATCAGATTAGGGGCGCGAATTGACGAGCGCGTTTTTGTGGGGGCGCTACCCCTCTTGACGGTCGTTCCAACCGACGTGTAAGTGGGTAGGAATTATCCAAGGGATAATTCCTCCTCATTGGACCGGAACTCAGGAGGCGATGAACTCTCCCACGCTGGAGGTGGGACCGGAAGGGTCAGAGCACACGCCCCGTGCTCATCCTCACTCCTCCACTGACCACACACTAGAGAAGACGTGGTGAAAATCTTAGACGCAACTCCAGGCCCCCCTTCCCCTCGATGCGGACCCGTCCAAAAGGCAAGGTCGACTATAGAGCCATGGCTGACGCTGAACCCACTAAGAAAACTCCCAAGAAGAAGGCAAAGGGTAGAGGCAGAGGAGGACGCTGTAGGCCAGTGACCGATGGAAAACATCCACATCTCCCCATCATGGAGGACGGGTCCTCCAACGAGGAAGAGGGCCAAGAGCATCAGCACGACACGCCGCCCCAGGTTAAGCTTAACCTCGGGGACTCCCCAACTGAAGAGGAACTAACAAAGCCTCCTCAAAGAGCAGCTCCAGAGCAACACGGATCTATTCCCCTCGGCAAGAAGGCTGTGTCTTCTCTTTGTCATGCTCTGAAACACGTAGCAAAAGCAGGAACACCAACACGTGCACGCACCCACGCTTCCTCCAGAACACGTGTCTCTACAAAACTTCAACGGTCTCCCAGGCACAAGCCCAAGCGCAAGCGCCGCAAGCCTGCAACCTCCGAGAGTGATTCCAGCTCCTCGGCATCTCCTTCTACCTCTTCCACTGATTCATCCAGCAGTGACTCCAGCCCTGAGAGAAAAAGAAAGAGGAAGAGAAAGACACATAGACGCAAGCAGACTAAGCGCCTAGCACTTCACCAGCGACACCCCTATCGCGGGAGGTCCCGCTCCTCCTCCTCCTCCTCCTCCAGCGATGAAGACGAGAGGCTCCCAGGCCCGAAACACCTCAAGCGTACCTACCGCCATCACAAGCTGGCATCACGAGCACTTCACCGCCAGTATGGAGCTTCATCGAGATCAAAAGGTAAACTACAGCTTTATGTCAGCCCTGAGACCTCCCTCCCCCCAGACATGGCTGCTCGTCTCAAACGGGAAAAACGAGACCTCTCTATCGCAGAATACTTCTGTGGCTTTTCCCTCTGGGCAATGTCTAGAGCAAAATCTGGATCGTCATTACAATATATGCTTCAACACCTGTCTGAGGTGGCAGAGGATGCCTCTACTAGGCCTTGGACAGGTACCTTAAGCTGGTCCCAGACAGTGGTGGACCACCTTCTCGACAAAAGGATAACTTGGAAGGACTTCCACTTCCTACAGCAGCAACGTGCCCGACTTAGCTGGAGCTCACCTCAGACCATCGACCTCAGCATCTCCAAGAAGTCGGGTACATACCGCTCACCGTGCACCCCGTACAACTCTGAGGAGTGCACCCGCACCGAATCACACACAGAGGGAAGTACTACTCTACTTCATTGTTGTGGCTGGTGTTTCTACAACACAAAAAACAAGGAATTCTCCCACTCGGCCCACAACTGCAACAATAGGAAGGCATGAATGAACAGGAATGAACCGGAGGTTCATCCACATCACGAGCACCACTAATATGGCCATTTAAACTGAATGTGTAGTAGTTCTATAGTATTCCACTTGGTGGCTGACCATAAAGGTCCAGTCTACTACTTTACCAATAGAGGCGCCCTGCGCTTGGGTGGTATGTATTCCCATACATTGTCTCTATTATCTATATTTCCCTTTACCTTGTTATATGTACCCCTTTTCATATTACTAGTTCTCTGCTGTTTATTCTACTTGATGTTATTCTGTTCTGTGTATATTGCTATGTGCACTGTGTTCCTTATGATCTATAGTTTATACTACCCGTTGGTAGTATGGATCAAAGTTCCCTACCCTGTTCGGGGATCTGAACCTGAGTGCTGTGGAACGGACTGTGAATAAACAGACATACAGAGAATTGGGCTTTGTCAACTTGTTTATTCGGATATTGAGAGCGAATCACTACAAATGAATAAACAGACAAAAATTTAGGGGTCCCGACAATCTTAACCCCTCCCGACGATTACTAAAATTTTAGTAATCGTTGGGAGGGGTCAACAATTGTCGGGAGCAGGTGACCGATTGTCGGTGACCAGGTGACCGATTGTCGGTGACCAGGTGACCGATTGTCGGTGACCACTTGCACGATTGTCGGTCACATGAGGTGACCGATTGTCAATCACCCCAAAGTGACCGACAATCGTTGAATAGCTACTAAGAATAGTGTTTTCATGTATATAATGGCCGCCATCTTGAAAAATGGCCGCCATCTTGAAAATTTTATTCTGTTTGGCATAGTAAAAAGCATAATTTGACACTAAGATTATTCAAATCGGACTATTCTGTCAGATGCTATGGCAAAAATAGTACTCCAGATGGCCGCCATCTTGGAAAAAATGGCCGCCATTTAAAATTTTTGATGGCTAACGGGCTTTTTTCAAAAAGTGGGTCCTTAGGAACATTTATGCCAATTTTGTTGCTTGTACCATCATTTGAACAATTAAACATGAAAAATGCACATATCTGCGCCACTATAAGTGGATAAGGGGCTTTAGTCTGAACCCCTGAATACCCCTGAATGTGTTAGCCACTGTCTCTTGATGTAACTAGCTACAGATGTATATGAATACCTCATGTGTTAGCCACTGTTCCTTGATGTAACTAGCTACAGATGTACATGAATATATGGAGGCAATGATATCTACTTACATTAAACATCGTAGTACTCCTTACATCACTAATCATTAACTCTATTGAGAATATGACTGTTGTACATTTAAACTGAAATGTTAGCTGTCAATCAAGACAGTCACATGATACAACAACATGAGTTAGCTGTCAATCCAGACTGTGTTTACACCAGTCACATAACACCACATGGGGGCGGAGTAATGCTTTGTATACACTGGTTACTTATAAGTTCCTTATGTCTATCTGACTTGAAGGGCCATGCGCTCCTGATAACGACTGTTTTGAGTATTGTGTGACCTGCTTTGCCCACCTCCCCTGACCCATATCACAAGTTGAGATTAATGACATTGGGCACTGAGCGAGGATTCCCCTTTAAGGTATTTATGAAAGAATTGTGTAAAATCTAACTCTGAGGTAGTCCATTGATTGTACATGAAGGTGTTTGAGTTTATATAACAACAAAGTCCTCGAGCTTGACTCTGTATTGGCATTATTAGGGTGTTTCCTTCTAGAACAAAGGGATATTGTTATAGTCGGTAGGTAAAAAATTCTAAAAACCCCCAAAATGATAAAAGACAAAAGGTTACAGCAAAGAAACCATTTAGTGTAGTATGCCAAGACGGCAGGAACATGAATAAAATCTTTAAAAACAAAAAAAAATAAAAAATAAATATAAAAGCTCGATCCTATCTTCTCTAGTGCATTCTGGCTCATTTGAGTTTTTCATGGGTGTGGCTCATGTGTGACCTCAGGGCTCCAGCCTCTGCTGCCCTATAGTCACACACAGTACATTCATGAGGCTTTTCCCCAGTATGTGTTCTCAAGTGTATCCTAAGGTTTCCAGCATGTGCCACCCTATAGTCACACTCAGTACATTTATATCGCTTTTCTCCAGTGTGTGTTCTCATGTGTATCTTCAGGTTTCCAGCCTGTGCTGTCCTATAGTCACACTCAGTACATTTATGTGGCTTTTCTCCAGTGTGTGTTCTCATGTGTCTCCTCAGGGATCCAGCCTCTGCTGCTCTATAGTCACACTCAGTACATTTATGAGGCTTTTCTCCAGTATGTGTTCTCATGTGTGTCCTCAGGGCTCCAGCATGTGCCACCCCATAGTCACACTCAGTACATTTATATGGCTTTTCCCCAGTATGTGTTGTCATGTGTTTCCTCAGGTTTACAGCTTGTGCTGCCCTATAGTTACACTCAGTACATTTATGTGGCTTTTCTCCAGTGTGTGTTCTCATGTGTGTCCTCAGGGCTCCCGCCTGTGCTGCCCTATAGTTACACTCAGTACATTTATATGGCTTTTCTCCAGTATGTGTTCTCATGTGTTTCCTCAGGGTTCTAGCCTGCGCTGCCCTATAGTCACACTCAGTACATTTATAAGGTTTTTCTCCAGTATGTGTTCTCATGTGCATCCTCAGGGCTCCAGCCTGTGCCACCCTATAGTCACACTCAGTACATTTATGTGGCTTTTCTCCAGAATGTGTTCTCATGTGTGTCCTCAGGTCTCCAGCATGTGCTGTCCTATAGTCACACTCAGTACATTTATGTGGCTTTTCTCCAGTGTGTGTTCTCATGTGTGCCCTCAGGGCTCCCACCTGTGTTGCCCTATAGTCACACACAGTACATTTATATGGCTTTTCTCCAGTATGGGTTTTCATGTGTGTCCTCAGGGCTCCAGCCTGTGCCACCCTATAGTCACACACAGTACATTTATGTGGCTTTTCCCCAGTATGTGTTCTCATGTGTCTCCTCAGGGCTCCCGCCTCTGTTGCCCTATAGTCACACACAGTACATTCATGAGGCTTTTCCCCAGTATGTGTTCTCAAGTGTATCCTAAGGTTTCCAGCATGTGCTGCCCTATAGTCACACTCAGTACATTTATATCGCTTTTCTCCAGTATGTGTTCTCATGTGTATCTTCAGGTTTCCAGCCTGTGCTGTCCTATAGTCACACTCAGTACATTTATGTGGCTTTTCTCCAGTGTGTGTTCTCATGTGTCTCCTCAGGGATCCAGCCTCTGCTGCTCTATAGTCACACTCAGTACATTTATGAGGCTTTTCTCCAGTGTGTGTTCTCATGTGTGTCCTCAGGGCTCCCGCCTGTGCTGCCCTATAGTTACACTCAGTACATTTATATGGCTTTTCTCCAGTATGTGTTCTCATGTGTTTCCTCAGGGTTCTAGCCTGCGCTGCCCTATAGTCACACTCAGTACATTTATAAGGTTTTTCTCCAGTATGTGTTCTCATGTGCATCCTCAGGGCTCCAGCCTGTGCCACCCTATAGTCACACTCAGTACATTTATATCGCTTTTCTCCAGAATGTGTTCTCATGTGTGTCCTCAGGTCTCCAGCATGTGCTGTCCTATAGTCACACTCAGTACATTTATGTGGCTTTTCTCCAGTGTGTGTTCTCATGTGTGCCCTCAGGGCTCCCGCCTGTGTTGCCCTATAGTCACACACAGTACATTTATATGGCTTTTCTCCAGTATGTGTTCTCATATGTGTCCTCAGGTTTCCAGCATGTGCAGCCGTATAGTCACACTCAGTACATTTATGTTTCCTCTCAACACTGTGTGTGAGCAAATGTTTCTCTAAACAATTTATCACTTCAAACCCTTTAACACACACACTACAGTTATGAAGTTTCTCCCATGTGTAATGTATTCTGGATCCTCTGGTATGTGTTATTTTGTGTTTCCTCAGGGTTCCAGTCAGTGTTGCCCTATAGGCAGAGACAGCACTGTGTGTCAGCAAGTGTTTCTCTAAACTTCTGCTCTCTGTAAAGCCATTAACACACACACTACACTTGTGTAGTTTCTCCCCTGTATGAGTGACACTGTGATGCATCATATCTTCTGACATCAGTAGAGAAGGTACACTAGTCATACTTGTAGCTTTTGCTGCCTGTCCTGTCTCCCCTGTATGAGTCACACTGTGATGCATCATGTCTTCTGACATCAGTAGAGAAGGTACACTAGTCATACTTATAGCTTTTGCTGCCTGTCCTGTCTCCCCTGTATGAGTCGCACTGTAATGCATCATGCCTTCTGACAAGTAGACACAGTAGAGTAGATGCACAAGTCAACCTGCAAATATATAAAGTCGATCAGTTAAAGGTGCTATTAAGACAAACAAAATCTTACAGAATTTACTCATATTATGACTTAAAGGACTGGATTTATCAAAACGCAAGGTGGCGACACTCTCTTGATAAGTATCTTGGTGATAACATAATGGAACAGATTCTTGAGGATATTAGAGCAAGCATCAATTTATTCAGTAATGATGAAGATCGATTAAACCTAAAATTCAATGCTGTGGGAGTTGTATCGCCCGCGCTCCGACTTGCCCCAATTTCAGTGCGGGCAAGTGGGATTTTCCCGGGGGCAGGTCACTTTCAAATCAACAATAAAACTTTTTTCATTTTTCACCAATGTATGACCATGTTCTAACTGCAAATATATGCATCATGAAAGTGAATACAAGGAGACATGAAGGTTTTGTTTTGTTTGGAGTTTATGAAATGGAATCAAGTGAAGTCTGTGCCTGCAATGTCTGCCGACCACCAGTCCTTCTTTTTAAATGAATTATAATCAATTTAAAACAGGGCGCGACAAGATCGCCTCCCAAACGCCCGAGACGTGTTGGTTTTGCCGTTGGGCAGGTAGATTTTTAATCTACACGTCTTTTGGACCTCCCCCTGTATATATAGTGGCCGTTTTGAATTCATTTATTTTCTCAACATTCAATGTCCCGCACAGACCCTGCAGTATAAGCTACTGAAAGTCCCCGCCCTACAATCCTACTTGTGTTGTGTTTCAGGAAAATGAGTCGCAAAAATGTTATTTTTTAAAGTGATTTATTCACAGGATCTCTTTACTGGAATGTTCTGATTTTTGGTGAGTTTAGTTCTGTACATCATATGAATTTATGGACCAAATTTCAGGACATTGTATTTAATATATCTTTGCGTTTCGAAGGTCTTTGTATGAAGGTCTTTGTATGTATTTCGAAGGTCTTTCCATGTACCAAAATCAAAGACAGTGTATTAAACATACTCTTGCGTTTTGAAGGTCATTATTTAATTACTTTACTGGTAGCATTGAAAATGAGAAAAAGATTCCATACAAGTATATATAAAAGTACATAACCTAAGACACATCACCCAAATTAATCTTGCGGTAATACTCTGGATTCAGAGGTTGGTATTCCATCACAAATCATTGGTCTTATATCAAATCTCAAGCAGTTTGCCTCCTGACATTACCACATTGTCCATTTGCCGTCACCTTGACGCCAATCGGCTGACAAAAAACCCACAGACTGTGCATACTCGTAGTGTTAGCCTGGCCCCATGACCAATTGCAGTGAAGCAGGCACACCAATTTCAGGTACAATCCCGTTAGCAATCAACCAATCACATGCTCTCAGGTAAGCACAACTGTACAGAACAATTATTAGAAATAACAGGTAATAGTCAATCACAGCACCTCATAAACAGGGGTCTGTAAGAAAATAATTCACCCCAAGATCTGACAAAAACTCGACTAATGGTTGGCAAAATCGTCCACATAACTCTCTTTTTTTTTATAGTCCTAATATCAAATTCTGTTCGCCTGGGACGAGCGGGCGACCATGTTTCATGAGAACCCTTTCATGAACCCTGACTTACTTAACAGATCAGTATGTCTATACAACGCAATGAAAAAGAATTTCTCTTAAAAGAAGAATATCTGTTTCTCCACCGAATAAATTTGAGGCTCCCTGACTCTGGTTTTGACCAAAGAATTTAGAAAAACGTTGAAGAATTTTTCAATTTACGCGGTCCATGTAGCGTTAACATTGACAGATATGTAAGCTTCTATTGTAGGCCGGATCTGGGCTTACCTGCTAAGAAATATAATCCATTACATTAGGACAAGGATAAGAGATAATCTATCCCTGGTTAAAATTGTTAAATATGTGATGTGTTTCAGGAAAATGAGTCATAAGTCGCAAAATTGATATTTTTCAAAGTGTTTTTTTCACAAGATCACATTATTGGAATGTTCCGGTTTTTGGGGAGTTCATCACTTATAACTATATCATTTTATGTATTAAATATCAAGACAATCTGTGTAATATATTCCTTCGTTTTAAAGGCGCTCATATGGGCTACATTTAGTTACTTTACTGTTTATTGACCCAAATAAATATTAGAAACTAAATCAAAATATCAAACTTAAAATCTAGAAATACTTATTAGATGATTAGACTGTTTACTATCATTGGAATCGGCTTGATCTCATCTTTTCAAATATAATGGTATCTCAAAATCTATTTTTTGCGACTTATGACTCATTTTCCTGAAACACATCACATATGGTATTAACGTTTGGGTTTTACCGTTTTCGGCGATCATCGCCATATTATATATGATTTAGACGTGGTTAGGCCATTTATATATATAAGCTTGCAAGTCGTTGCTATCAAACTCATACAAAATACTGAATAAAATTAAAAATGAAACCTTGGCGTATATGTGTTAGATTTTCAGAAAATGTACAATTGCCATTGGCAGCTCTACACATTTAGTAAATTCTCCCAAATTAGGCTGAAAAATGAAGAATACCAGGTATATATCTGAGTACAGTTGGTATCGCATTGATTTAAAGTATAAATCCTGTTATGTTAAATTGCATTTTGAAGCTCATTTCTGTCTCAAATGTGGACTATTTGAGAGGATTGGTCAAGGCGAATTGTACATTTTCTAAAAATCTGACCAATATATTATAATTCAAACTCTTTTCTTGATTTGTTATAACAAAGTGTTAAACAGTATAGTTTCGAAGCATGGAACACCATTCTGTAGAATTGTTGGCAGAGGAAACAAACTATTCATCGTATTTGTATTTTGACACTAAAATCGTAGTTCCCATTCCCGCTACCAGAGGCGCTGCGGTCGCGCCGGGTTGACCCAATTACACATAACTTATGACATAACGCAATGATTAAGCATCTCTGGCTCACATCGGAACCGTGCAAACTCTGTATTCAGTTTCAGCAGAAATCGACCAAACTGAGCGGGACCAGAGGTTGGAGACGGATATAAACACAGTGTAACGTGTGGACGACATACCAACCTTACAGTGTAGTTACGGTAACGTTTATTCCTGATGTTTACCGCAGGTTATACGGCTTTGTTGTTCTCAGTGAAAGATAGAAGGAAAAAAGCAAAACACAACACCTGCTGCTGCGATACATGAAGCCGTTGCATCGCTAGTTCTCACGCTACAGTGTAGGTGGCAGCACCATCGCCCTGAGCGCAGCTTGCAGCCGACAGATAGTCACATTGAAATGTGTCCTGGGAACCCACCGGGAAATACGCGCCCAGCTCACCGCCTTGCGCTCCACATTCCCTTCCGCCACGCCAGAGAGAAAATAAACCTACGATGTAAACAACCCTCTATTATCGCTCACGGGAGCGAGCCTGCGAATGGTAAGTTTTATTCTGGAATACCTATATGTATAATAAGGTTTGGAGGGGGGGGGGGGGGCGGGGGGGGGGGGGAGAAATCGTTGGTGATAGATGTATGGTATTATTTTTGCTATTTACTTTTTGTTACTAGATGTAGAGGTAGATAAGAGCAGGCCTAAGAACAGTATCATCGCGTTGACATGTTTTACCTTTTTTCTCAGCAGGATATTTAAGGGGGGGAGCGGAGGGGGGAGCCAAAAAAAGAATCCCATTCCTTAAAATTGATATTTTCGACTTAGAGGACAATTTAAAATGGGATATAAACTACTACTATATGGCCCGGGGGGGGGGGGGGCGGAGGGGGGATGGGGTGGTGGAGTGATGGGTGATGTTTGGTGACCTGTGTGGGCCGGGGGGGGTGGGGTGCTGGGGGGTTGGAGGGGTGGTGGTGGAGTGATATGGTTGATGTTTGGGGTATTGAATTAACACTTGGCCGTCCTGACCTGTGTTTATGATTTGTTATTGTATTTTATTATATACGCGTTGCCGTTGAAACAACGTATTGTAGAGTTGTATACGTTGTACACGTATACAACTCCATGCTCTGAGTTGTGTCGTATACAACTCCATGCTCTGAGTAGCATCCCGAAGGGGCCTCTGACAGCGTAGGCCCAACTGAGGGGATTCACGCCATTAGGCTGATCAGCTGTGAACGTAGGCAGAACGGGAGGCAGAACGGTGAAATAAAGATCAAAATTAGGGAAATAAACTAAAATACTTTATATTTATTTAAGTGTATCCTTTGTTAAAGCATTACTGTGGGTTTAAAAGTATTTAAAGCTTCTAAAACGTTGGAAATTGTTTCGAAAATGTGAGCGATTTTCCAGCAGTGGCCAAATGTAAACAAAATGATCTGCAGATCGCCGTAACTTTCAACACAGCTCTAGGACTAATATCTCATTCAAATGAATTAATAACCTAAAATCCTTTCATCTTCATCAAGGTCTACCCTTTATCAAACCATAACTTTATTTTAAAAAGATTTAAAGCTGTGAAAGTGACTGAAATTGATTCGGAAATGTGAGCTATTTCTCTTGCACAAACTTTCTCTCTCAGTGTTCCTTCATGTTCATTTACTGCGCGTAGGAGCATAGTGATAGGGCCTACTGGTCAATATAATGCAATTCAATACAAATATGATTTTTCAGCAAAATATACATTGTTTTACCTCTTATAAAGCATATATAATAAATCAGATAAATCACTTGTGGGTCTTCATCGCTGAAATATCGCACGAGTTGCAACCGCGCAACACACTCAGCCTTCGGCTTCGTGTGTTGCGCGGTTGCAACTCGTGCGATATTCCCGCTCCTTCAGACCCACTAGTGACTTATCCTGTATATAATGATGTGTATTGCTGGAGATTGGTATTTACTACTGTACCATTGTATCTAACAGGGTGGTAAACAGGAAAGGGGGCAGTACTCGAATTTACAGACCAGTGGACTGGGGAGGTACTGGTCCATACCACTTTGCACTGGTCTGGTCCTCAATAAACAACATTTCCATACAATAACATTTTAATAAGCATGCAAAAGGCTGTTCATCTCATACAAATGTTTATGTTCATCATGGTGCATCACAATAATGAATGATAGAACATAACACCCTCTAAAAGAAAAATCATAAACATCTTTGAAAAGGAGCTCATGTAGCCTGAAATGTTGGACCCAATAGCCCCCCCCCTGGCCCCCAACATCAAATGGTTTTTATTGTTGAATGAATTCACAAAGTGATATTTCTAATTTGTCAAGGGAAAAAATAGGAATTATTATCAATATACTATAGTAAACATTAGGTTTTGATTTAAATTTTGAGAATCTACCGACATAATACATAAAATCTAATTTAACAACACATTGAACACACAAGTTAATATCCCTTGAGGACACTCCTCATCTTTACAACCTGTAATACTATATCAAATCATTTTCACAAGTCCAACTTTACTCGCGTTTTTTTTGCCCGACTTTACTAATATATATAGAGTAGTCCACTCACGTTGTGGTAAAATACATGGCCCATGTTAGTTCTTTTTTCTCTACTGGGAGCCTATTACATATACAGTATTCCGTCCCATGAATTATGGACTTTTTCTGAGTTTTTCTGTGTTTGGCTGCGGTATTTTTAAGTTTGTGCCCACAGCTAGCCTACTATGGTGAGGCATTCAAAACCAGTATTTTCTATATTTACATTTCTCTAGTGATGAGTAGAAAAATTTTGCTTCCTAAATCTCACAGAATATAGTATACTACCCTCTAATTCTCATGAGTAAAAAGTGATAGGCCTTGAAGGCAATGATTGTAAAATCAGACAAATTAATTTCGTTATTCTAGTGAGCAAATCTTATATTGACAGGCAGAGGCTTTTCGGAAATAATAATATTTCATATGAGAGCTTTATACCTGAGGTTAAAAAAGGCTATCTGGCCTAAAAGTTGCAGCTGAATACAATGTGACTGCCATGAAGCTCGATCTTTAAACCATGGAGGAACATTTTTGTTAACCTGTAAACCCAAATTTCGACAGAAATTAGGGATCCATGTGTGTGTTGGTAGCAAAAAAGAAAGAAAACAAATGAAAAAAATATAAAATGAAGTAAACCCTTCAGAAAGCCAAACAAAAGTATATATTAGAAATAGAATAAGATCTCTTTACCAAAATCGAATGTATTGTCTCCCTTTTTTCAGATATTGTATCACACAAATGATTATCGATATAATCATAATTATTTACATTGATATAATCCTTATTAAATGGTACCAAGTTAGAGCTAAGTTTGACTCCCATTTTCATTATTTTGCATGCAAAAAAACATTCATTTTCATGCATTTTAATGGTAGACAATGCTTTATATTTTATTGCATTTTGGTACTCGAGAATACGGACCAGTGCACCCACAGTGGTACTCGCCCACCACACTTTTCACTCGCAAATGCGAGTGGGTGAGCGCCCATTTACCACCCTGATTTATTAAAAATACGTTACGGTAGTTCTACTCATTGTAAAAAAAGAAATTCTGCCAACACCTTAATTTCTGCTAACACCTTCCAGTCTTAAGCAATATTTAGCTCACATGTTTAACACTTTAATTCCTGAAAAAAGCCTACTGCACCCTGAAAAAAGCCAGAGAGAGGTTAATATCATACTATGTTACATCTGTAGGCCTACTGTTACAATAAATCTCTATGATTCCACAGTAGCCTACATTCTTTACTTATTGATCATGTTACAATTACTATAACAAATCTTCATTATACACTTTTCATATCCTTTCAAACAGGATAATGTCTGGTTTCATGAAAAGGATCTTTTGTTCACAAGATTCATGTAGAACATGATAAATATTCGAATGGATTTACTTTTACCTAATATTGTTTGTGGCTACAATGATTTCATAGACTAATAGAATATTTAATATTTGAAATGTTCATTAGTGCTTCATTTCATTTTCCTTTGCGCCAGGCTTAGCCACATGTACAATATATGTACATACATTTGCCAATATATTTGATCACTTTAAGGGAACCCAACTTGATGCTATGTTGATGCTTATTAATGTTAATGTTATTGTCTTATTTGAAAAATATTTCATATTTATGTTTAGGTCCAATTTTGTGTTTGCCTTGTTTGGATTGTGGAGATGTCAAATAAAATTGATATGAAGGATTAATTCATGAATATAATTACCCTTTAACAGATTTCATTCCACTGCAGTTAACTTACCAATATACGCTTTAACCAACGCTTTACCTTATTTAAGTACAGATGCTTATAAAGAATCCTTGTCTAAACACAAATTTGAATATGTTTTATCACCCCTTTTACATTTCAGTTATGTCACTGACATCAAATAACCAGCATCATGCTACTAAGGACCCACATTCCTATCCAGCCTCCAAGGCAGATGGTAAATATTACTTTTACTGTTGTATGTACACAATGTTTAGGATACTACTATGATATAAATTCCAGCATATTCCATCTATTTTAAAAATACATCATTCATTCCTGTGGTTTATATCTTGAGTCAAATCTGTATGATGAGTCTCTATTTCTTCTGTTAATGTCCCAACTAGCTGCCCCCATTTATCACTGGGTAGACATCCCCTGTTCCCTCCTGCTCCCCTCCCCTCCCTACTTGACTTCCCCTGTTCCCATCACACATTACATCCCATGAATCTAATATATAAAGCTCTAGAAGGGATTTTCATCACGCATGTTCTGGGAATCTGGGATGCCCCATCTGTTTCTTTAGTCTGTACAGGTCCGTCAACCCTGTGTGGAGGACATTATATGTGGGTTGTGAAGGTATCTGGGGTGAAAATCTGATTATAAAGTAAGAAATTTCGAAGAAATAATACCTAGAATGAGGGAAGCGGTGCCAGTGGAAAACTCCCCTTTCTCATCTCTCCCCCCCCCCCTCCCCCTCCCTTCCCTATTTCTCACGTTCTCAGTTTTGTGCCATCCTGCATTTTCTGAACCGGGTGCAACTTTTCATTGGTGATGCCGAAACACCTTCCCTTCTCTCCATCTTCTAGCACCTTCAGACCTCCCCATCCCTTTCTTCCCCGCCCCCTGTGCCATCTCCCTGGTTCCCTCCCCACCCCTTCCTCCACCTTCTCCCTCCCCCTTCTCCATCTCCCTTGTTCTCCCTTGACTTCCTTGCCCAACATCATTTTTCATTTGCCCAAATTTATTTGCAGAATTATAAATGAAATCACTCTGGTCTGTATGTATCTTGTTTCATTGTAAGTAGACATCACAACAGGTGTTTGAAATCGGTGCTGTAGAGATTTTCACTTGCCCAATCTGGCAACTAACTACTTGCCCAGAGATATTTTTTAGTTGCCCCAGGCAACTAAACATTTTTGGAGCCCTGCTTAAGACTTATAATTTAATCTGTATTGAATACATTTTATAGTATCACAGCAGTGTGCCAATCCAAGGCATCTAAAAGCTGCTCTTGAATGGTCCATGGCAACTTGGCGGGAGGAGGAATACGCAAAGTCAGTAGTCATCTCCAGGCTCAAGCAGAACTGCTGGACACATGGCCTGCACTTTCGGTGCCCAACGCCTGGAGATGGCAACTGCTTCTTCCATGCAATTGAAGATCAGTTACAATGGTTACGGCTACCCCGACTAACAGCTGCTGAGTTGCGTCGCAAGGTGACAATCCAGATCAGACAGGAGACTGTTTTAAAGGTAACATTAGTTACAATTCTACAGTTAGTTACAGTTCTACATACATAGTTCTACATACATACCAAAAGGCATCCGTTAGTCCTTAAAATGTGCACATAAAAGACTGCATGTCACAATAAGATTTCCTGATATGCACAAGTGAACACAATAGATAATTTGATTACATTTTTTATGTTGCCATTTATGTTGATCACAATATGCTCAAATTGTTCGTTTAACAATTGTTATATTTTCACATACACCTTTTTGAATATCGCTTTTTTGAAGTGTTTTAAACTAATTTTTAACCATTAAATTGAAACTTAGCAATGTAAATAATTATTGTAATTCAGTTTTGCAATAGTAAATTGTATCGGGTACTGGTGTTCTCAGAACACCACCTTATGTCCTCAGGACACCATATATACTAAGAGTATACTAAGAGTAGGTGATAAGTCCTTGTGTTCTCAGGACACCACTGTGTGTCCTAAGAACACCATATATAAGAGTAGGTGATAAGTCCTGGTGTTCTCAGGACACCATCGTATGTCCTCAGGACACCATATATACTAAGAGTAGGTGATAAGTCCTGGTGTTCTCAGGACACCACTGTGTGTCCTAAGAACACCATATATATAAGAGTAGGTGATAAGTCCTTGTGTTCTCACTGTATGTCCTTAGGACACCATATATAAGAGTAGGTGATAAGTCCTGGTGTTCTCAGGACACCACTGTGTGTCCTAAGGACACCACCGTATGTCCTTAGGACACCATATATATAAGAGTAGGTGATAAGTCCTGGTGTTCTCAGGACACCACTGTATGTCCTTAGGACACCATATATATAAGAGTAGGGGTTATGTACTGGTGTTCTCAGGACACCACTGTGTGTCCTAAGGACACCACCGTATGTCCTTAGGACACCATATATATAAGAGTAGGTGATAAGTCCTGGTGTTCTCAGGACACCACTGTGTGTCCTAAGGACACCACCGTATGTCCTTAGGACACCATATATATAAGAGTAGGTGATAAGTCCTGGTGTTCTCAGGACACCACTGTATGTCCTTAGGACACCATATATATAAGAGTAGGGGTTATGTACTGGTGTTCTCAGCACACCACTGTGTGTCCTTAGGACACCATATTTACTAAGAGTATATGATAAGTCCTGGTGTCCTCAGGACCCCACTATGTATGTCCTAAGGACACCTTATCTTGGAACATGATCTAGGAATATATTAGTGTCCTCAGGACCCTACTATATATGTCCTAAGGACACCATGCCTTAGTATAGTATGTACAAATATATAGGTGTTCTCAGGACACCACGGTGTGTCCTAAGGACACCATATATATAAGAGTAGGTGATAAGTCCTGGTGTTCTCAGGACACCATTGTGTGTCCTTAGGCCACCAACGTATGTCCTAAGGACACCATATATATAAGAGTAGGTGAATAGTCCTGGTGTTCTTAGGACACCACTGTGTGTCCTAAGGACACCACCATGTGTCCTTAGGACACCATATATATAAGAGTAGGTAATAAGTCCTGGTGTTCTCAGGACACCACTGTGTGTCCTTAGGACACCATATATATAAGAGTAGGTGATAAGTCCTGGTGTCCTCAGGACCCCACTATGTATGTCCTAAGGACACCTTATCTTGGAACATGATCTAGGAATATATTAGTGTCCTCAGGACCCTACTATATATGTCCTAAGGACACCATGCCTTAGTATAGTATGTACAAATATATAGGTGTCCTCAGGACCCACTGTGTATGTCCTAAGGACACCATGTCTTAGAATATGACGTATGAATGTATTAGTGTCCTCAGGACCCACTGTTTATGTCCTCAGGACACCATGTCTTGAATATGATGTACAAATAGATTGGTGTCCTTAGGACCCCACTATGTATGTCCTAAGGACACCATATCTTCGAATATAGTCTAGGAATATATTGGGTCCTCAGGACCCACTGCGTATGTCCTAAGGACACAATGTCTTTGAATATATTGTACAAATAGATTGGTGTCCTAAGGACCCCACTGTGTATGTCTTAAGGACACCATGACTTAGTATAGTATGTACAAATATATATTTAGGTGTCTTCAGGACCCACTGAGTATGTCCTAAGGACACCATGTCTTAGTATGGTATGTATTGGTTTCCTCAGGACTCCACTGTGTATGTCCTGAGGACACCATGTATTAGAATATGATCTAGGAATATATTGGTGGCCTGAGGACCACTGTGTATGTCCTAAGGACATCATATATCTTAGAATATGATCTCGGAATATATTGGTGTCCTCAGGACACACTGTGTATGTCCTAAGGACACCATGTCTTAGAATATGATCTAGAATATATTGGTGTCCTCAGGACCTACTGTG
This sequence comes from Sthenelais limicola, assembly GCA_942159475.1. Taxonomy (NCBI): domain Eukaryota; kingdom Metazoa; phylum Annelida; class Polychaeta; order Phyllodocida; family Sigalionidae; genus Sthenelais; species Sthenelais limicola. The sequence goes on along the minus strand of OW804102.1, from coordinate 66,713,249 downwards.
TATGCCCTAAGGACACCATATGTCTTAGAATATGATCTCGGAATATATTGGTGTCCTCAGGACACACACAATGGTGTCCTGAGAACACCAGGTCATATCTCCTACTCTAAGACATACAGGTGTCCTCAGGACACACATAATGGTGTCCTCAGGACACCAGGTCATATCTCCCACTCCAAGATACAGGTGTCCTCAGGACACACACATTGGTGTCCTGAGAACACCAGGTCATATGTCCTACTCTAAGATACAGGTGTCCTAAGGACACACACAATGGTGTCCTCAGGACACTAGGTCATATCTCCTACTCTAGGATACAGGTGTCCTCAGGACAAACATAATGGTGTCCTCAGGACACCAGGTCATATCTCCTACTCTAGGATACAGGTGTCCTCAGGACACCAGGTCATATCTCCTACTCTAAGACATACAGGTGTCCTCAGGACACACACATTGGTGTCCTGAGAACACCAGGTCATATCTCCTACTCTAAGATACAGGTGTCCTAAGGACACACACAATGGTGTCCTGAGAACACCAGGTCACATATCCTACTCCATCTCCTACTCTAAGACATACAGGTGTCCTCAGGACACACACAATGGTGTCCTCAGGACACCAGGTCATATCTCCTTCTAAGATACTGGTGTCCTCAGGACACACACAATGGTGTCCTGAGAACACCAGGTTATATCTCCTACTCTGAGATATGTAAATCATAGGCATGCATAATTCTAAGTATGCATCCAATAAGATTTATATAAACATTAACCGTTAAGAGGAGGAAAATATAAAGGATAAAATTAAGCACTAAATATATAATTTTTTGTTTATCTATTTGTTAAACACTAGATAAAAAATGGTGAACATTTAAATCATCTATTTTTAGGGGCATCCCTATTCAAAGCAATGCAGTACATGGTGACATCCAACAGAGTCATGGTCAACGATCTCATTCCCAAAGCCCTGGCACTGGAAAATATATGCCCTCAACGTGACAACTACTATGGACTTCTTCACAAGGTAAATATCATATGGAATCGAAAAAGGACTGCATCACAAGTAATTATTATTATTGGGCAGGGCCTTCACCAATACCACCAATGTTTTATTTTTTTATATTACCTTTACCATTCACAATGGTTTCTGAACCCCTAACCTTTGTTTGGGGATTCAACTGAGCTTTAAAAATATGTCAAAATCCTTTCAGCTAAATCCATTCTTTTTAAATACATGATATTTAAATTCATTCAAAGTGTGTATGAGGACACCTGCATACTAATGAGGACACCTGTACACTAACCTCTGTTCTGGGTTTCGCCTTTGCTATTGAATGTTATCAGCCTTGAGACTGAAACATATGAGTGCAGACCTCCTGTTTTTTAGAATTCTTTACGCTGCAGCTACAAGTTTTTAATGATATGTTAACTTGATTCTCAGAATATCATTTGAAACAGTAAGAATATTGCTTATCAAAATAGTGATAAAGGTCACAGAAATATTTGTTGCCATTTCATTCATTTATAGAAAAATAAAATCATTATCATTTATATGATTCAAAAGACGAAAACAAGCCCTTTTGAATGGTATATGGTGATGGACAAAATACTTCCCCATTTTGGAAACTTAGGTTTTTAGATTAATTAGAAATATTGATCGATTTTTTTTCTTTCTGTTTCAATACACCAATGTGTCCACCTTTCATCAAGCATATACAAATTATTCATTTTGATGATTCTTTAGTTAAAGGAGAGGATACAGGAATTTTTTCTTTTATTCATTGTGAAGAGGGTCAGTTCCTTGTCCCAATTTTAAAATCTAAATCATATACATGCAATATTGTCAAAGTTACAGAACCTTTTATTCATGAAAACTAGAGCTAGAAGTAAAACACATTAACTGCCGCCTACTGTGACTTTCTGCCCATATGACGTCACAGGGGTCGCACCCAAAGCCCCATGCCAGCAGAGCTATGTAGTATCCATAGCTCTGATGCACGATTCTGATTGCTTCTGATGGCAGTGCATTGGGGTATTATGTGGGAAAACACACATCTACAGTGAAAATCAATTCGAGAGAAGGATTGCCAGACCCTTTTTGTAAAAGCTAAGAATGTGTGGACATTGAATTTAAAGATATGGCCGAGTTTGGAGTCCCCACAGTTACGGTATTTACTCAGGAAGAAGTATGGTGTGTCTCACAAAGTTTCATCCCTGACTTCTCCCGACCTGGGACAGGGACTGCTCCTTCATAAACCTATCCCACATTATTTGTAACTCTGACTAAAATTAAATCCATGTTTAGTAACTTTCCTGATTAATCTTTACTGCATTCATGCATCCCTGGGTCATAGAACATAGAACATCTACATAGGCTACATACCCCTGTATGTATAGGTGCACTGACACAGGGAGGACGGGTGTGTGTATGGTAAGCATGCAGGCTCTGTGAATGCGATGTACCCCTGCTAAGCAAGCCACTCCTAGCCTGGACCCTGGCTCTGCAGCCGTAGTGAGAGTCCAGGGCCGTAGAGCATGTATACACACATCTGATCCATCAGTCTGACTTGTAGTTGTACCTATGTAACATTGTTTTTTTATCTCATCATCTAATAATCAAGTTAGCCCTTCTGGCTTGTAGCTACATATTCCTCCTGCTTAAAAATTGTAAAATATGTAATGAAATTTCTCTTCATTTACAGGATCTGCTTCTGTATTAACTCAACAAGTGGAATGAAATCCAGTAATGATGCCATACTTCACCAAGATTTCTTCATTCTACTAGTGGTATGGGGCATTCATTTTGAGGGGCCACTGACTAAATGATAGCAAGATCTTGTAATTCACTAGTAATATACTTCTTGATGATTTCCATTATATGGCCAATTCCCACAAAACTGGTACAGAAGAGGGCAAAACATGTTTTTGCTGTATAATTTTAGCCATGTGTCAACAATGTTCAGAGTTATCAATGACCGAAATATTAAACACTTATTCCAAAATTCAAAACAACCTGGGAAATGCTTATCTGTCAGACATATGGAAACAGTGCCACAAACCAAACCCACTAATTATTGTTCTAGAACATCGGAAAATCATGCGATTTCGATATTAGCTTTTTTCTGTTACTTATGTTTATGTTAATACCCAAATATTATCCACTAATCTCTGAGAATAAACAAGGTATGAAGGTCTATGAGTTAGTATGATGAATTAGTAAGGATCTATGGAGTAGGGTATGGTGAAGAGAAATGAAGAATTATTTCAAGAATGGTCTTGAAATGATTGAATAGGTTGGAAAGATGACTTGATGTGTTTGTATTTTAGCTATCAAAAGTGTATTTCGCTGTATAACAGTAATAATGGTGATCACTGTAACACTCACTTTTTACACTTCTGTATGAACTGTATATGAGGAGTAATTTGATCTTAATTGGTACAAATGGGACTGAAGGATTTATTTTGTAATCACAGGTTTATCTGAAGTCACTCCATTGAATAACATTTTACTTGTATTAAGTTATCATTTGAATGATTTACATGGAAACACATTGTCATGTAGTCACATCAAAGTCATTTCTTATTTTCATAATTGACCCAACTATTTCATACCTTATTTACACATACACAGACTGGAATTTGTTTCCAATTTTTTTCTTCATTACCTTCTTCAAATTTTATTTCAAAGTTATCAATTCTGACTGACAAGGATATTAAATAATAATGAAATAATGAAACAGTGAAACCATGCTGAAGGATTAAATTTTCCAGTATTATAGAGTCATTGGACACCATGTAATGAGCACAACAGGTCATTTTTACCCTCTATTTTTTTAAAATCCTAGATAAGTTTTTCCATCTCATTACATGAGAGCACATGTGTTATGCTTTAGAATGAACTAAAAGAAATTGAGGAAAAAACAATTTTAAATTGTTGTTTTGACACGGTAACACTTTTGGAACCAACATCAATTTACCCCTCATATAATGGTTCAATGAATACTCTTTTATTCCAGTCGTTAAAGCTTTGTTGTGTGTGTATTGTTACTATTTTTAATTAATGGTCTCCCTGGACGATATGCCCAGCTGAGGGATTGACTATGGCTGATACAGATGTTAAATGTAAATGAAATCATTATATATAAAATATGCGGCTGGATATGAAATGAATAAAAAGAATGAGTAGATTATATTATGTAACCATTGTCTTGTCTTCTCTTGCTTCAATTCCGCCAACAATAAATCATCTTTTACATATACAGTGTAGTGCAGTACAATACATTATGTAACAATTCCAATATGAACATTTCCATTGAGCTCTGGATAGCTCTGGATGTGGACACCTCCGTCTCCGGATTCCATTGGGTAGTTCCTCCAGATGCCACTAGCATGTTCATTGCAACCATTGACGATATTTGCAGTTTATATTATGTGATTAATTTATCATTAATTAACTATTCATTTGATTCCATCTGGACTTTAACCATGATACTTGTTGCATAATCTTATATTTATGTTCAAGTTTATATTTATGTGATTATTATATTTATTCCATTATTCCTGATTTATGTTGCAAACATAATGTTACCTTGTGTTGAAAATCATTCATTATTTCAATGTACCTGTTCATAAATCGGGTTGAGGAGCAAGGTCTTCAACCCAACTCATAAGGAGGAATAAAGGGAACATATGAAAGAAGTAGTTCAATCTTGATGTTATATCTCAGATCTGCGTCTTGGAACATAGACTATTTTAACCCTTGGTCCTTTATCCTTAATATAATCCAGTCGCTTTAGTTCATTTCCTCCCATCTCCTGCTATCGATATTCATAATATATCTATTCTCGCGGAAGTAAACCTGTACGATCACGAAATATCATTATTTAATATCGATTAATATTAAGCCGGAGCTGAAACACAGATGTGCAACGATGGCCACTCAGACATTGGAAAGAACATAGGCATGAATCGCAACAATTACACCCGGGTGCTGTAGTTGCCTATACCTTCAGCATTGTATGCAACACCTGGTCAAGCAGGTGCATAACATGTAAATTATGCACCTGGACATGCATACAACAAATAGTTTGGGGCAGCTAAGCCAGATCACCGGAAGTCAAATTGTGTATTCAGGCGCGGTCGCTTCCGGCGATGGAATTTTCTCTTCAAATAATAAATATAAATCTTAACAATGAAAAGTTCTAACATATACTCACATTAAAGAATATTATGCTAAAGTATAAGTATAAATCGCATAGCTATTGTATCTAAAATCGACTAGTGAGGATATGGCACCAGGGTAGGTCTATCGTGACAATTTGATGGGAATTCTTGGGCTATTTACACTGCGTTACGTTCATAAATATGGATTCTTTTGTAAGATTAACACTGTCAACACCCTACCTGCTTCCCTCTCCCCATGGCGTCTCCCGACGCGTCCAAAATCATTTATTTTTTTAGCTTTAATCCATGTGGACGCATCGCCGATCACACGGCAATGCCGTCCACTCCAGAGTCAGAGTTAAACGAGTTCTGATTGGCTTAGAGGTTGGAGTGTGTGACGACGGCTGCGATTGGATGGTTGTGTGTAGATGCCCAAACCTACCCGAGGTGTAACGAGGACGGCCGAGTGTACGATAGTGAACCCGTCTATGTCGGATTTTGAGTTTTCATCAGGGAGGGGGAGGAAACTAGGCAAGCAGAAGGGATAAACATGATCATTCCGCAACCCAAAACTGCGAAATTAAGAAGTAGCCCAATGTACATGGGTCCGCGATCTTGGAATAATCTAAATGGGATTCAAAAAGGTCTGAAATGGTCCTCATTGAAAAATTTCCTCAAACATTCGGAAATACCAATCATTCTGTAAGTACTGAGTGTAAGACAGAGAAGCTGTTACGAACAAAAAAAATGGAAAGTAGCATAACTAGTGTGAGCATGATGCTCTCTTTAGAAGTAAACAAGGTACTCTACGAAGATACACTTTAGGGAAGTTGAAAGAAATGTATTGTTTGTTCTTTTATCAATGTATGATTAGCGGATTGATTATGTAATTTGTTTTACTGGGCAAAAAAAAATGTAGAAAATGTACGATGATGATAATAATTTAATCAAGGTTAAAAGCTAAACGGAAGAAAGTAACTCATATGTGTAGATAATATTGTTTAAATCTGTTTTCATGACGAATGAGACATATCACTGTGTGAGAATTCAGTCAATAAAATTTATTAAAAAAAAATAAAAATCCACAGATAGTGTGAACGCGAGAGGTCTGGTATTCAGTAATTATACTAGTAAGTGCTTAAATTTCTGGGTGAAATCTGGTCATGTGGGTCTAACTTAGACACTGTGATAATTGAGGGGTGTTGGGCAATGGGAAACAGGGTTTTTTTTAAATCTCACCGGATCTGGCCCCTATAGTATCCCCCGTACGGGAGAGGCAAATTTGCTAGTTTATGTTGTTATGCAGGTGCATAATTTAAATTATGCCATTTCGCCGATTGATCCAGCTATATTATAAGTGCGAGGAGGTTTAATATGTAGAAGAGCATATAGATAACAGCAGAGTTTGTATTGGCATAGTTTTGCTTAGACTTAAGTAATACTTATTGATAATGGTGAATGATGGAAATTTGTGTAATACTTATCACTTATTGGACGAGTTGCCGCACAGTGCGTAAATAAATAATGAGCACAGAGATTGAGTTCTTTATTTATGTGTCCATGCAGCAACTCGTCCTATAAGTTGATTATTATACATGCCTAGTTTTGCATGTAAAACTTGCTTAATTAAAAAGATAATAACATAATTTACAATATCTGGTTTTCCTATAAGAGGAATATAACTAGAAACAGTTGAAACAATGGAGGAAGAAAGCACTCGCACCAGCAAACTTGCGTCGGCAACCTTGTGCCACCAAACTTGCGTTGGCATGACAACGTACTAGTCCATTACCGCATTACAAGTAATAAGCAGCTGTCCGGGCCTCGGTAGTGAATGCGTTTATAATAATTTTTGATAATCATGAATGGTGGAGGTGCTTATATTTTTTAAAATGCAACGCTAAAAACTATTCAGAATATAAATATTTGTGGACAAGTGTTTTTGGTGGTAAAAATTCATACGTAAAAAGATATTTTACTTTTAAGATGATATATAGGCCCAAACCTAATTTCAGCTAGGTGCATCATAGGCCTACCTTTAAGTATTTCCTAAACAATGTCCACAAATATCTCATTCTCCCATGCTTTAGTCATACTGAGTAGATAAGAACAAATTTTAAATGGAGTTTCTATGATTATTTGGAGCTGAGATGTGTTCTATCAGGGAATAATCCCCCCTCTGACCCCCTCCCCGCCCCCCCCCCCCCCTGCCGATCTCCCGCACCCCTCCCGCCGATCTCCCGCCCCCGCCGATCTCCCGCACCCGCCGATCTCCCGCCCCCGCCGATCTCCCGCCCCCGCCGATCTCCCGCCCCCGCCGATCTCCCACCACCCGCCGATCTCCCGCCTCCCCCCGCCGATCTGATCCCCCTCCCTGATCTCCCGCCCCCCCCCCGATCTCCCCCTCCCCGATCTCCCGCCCCCCCCCCCCCGCCGATCTCCCGCCTCCCCCCGCCGATCTCCCCCTCCCTGATCTCCCGCCGATCTCCCACTCCCCCCCGATCTCCCACTCCCCCCCCCCGCCGATCTCCCCCCCACCGATCTCCCCCCCCCCCCGCCGATCTCCCCCCCGGCCGATCTTCCCCCTCCCTGATCTCCCGCCGATCTCCCTCCCCCTCCCTGATCTCCCGCCCCCCGCCGATCTCCCCCCCCCCCCCGCCGATCTCCCGCCCCCTCCCCGCCGATCTCCCCCTCCCTGATCTCCCCCCCCCCCCCCCCCCCCCGCCGATCCCCCCCTCCCCCTCCCTGATCTCCCGCCGATCTCCCCCCCCCGCCGATCTCCCCCTCCCCGATCCCCCCCCCCGCCCCGCACCTCCCCCGCACCTCCCCACACCTCCCCCGCACCTCCCCACATCCACACAACCCCACCCAATGCCAGCCTGTGCCCAGATTTGAAATAGCCCTATGGGGGAGATGACTGAGGGGCAGGAGCACGGACCTGTGCTGGAGATGAACAGAAAGTAGGCAGGTTTTACCGGTCGGCCACGCGGTATCGCTACGCGCGGTCCCTAGGACCCATTTCAATGTGACTATCTGTCGGCTGCGCCCAGCTTCCCGCGCCGGCCTTTCATGTGTGTCAATGGGTCCGATTTTTAGAAAATGTATACAATTCAACTTCGCCTATTTTCTCAAATAACCCAAATTTCAGACGAAAATAAAATTCAAAATACAGTTCAACCTAACCAAACAGATTGCTGGAATCAATGCAGTGCGAATGTACTAGAATTTACCTAGGCTATGGTATTGGCGAAATTGCAGGCTAATTTAGCAGAATTTACTAAATGTGTAGATCAGCCAATTGTACATTTTCTGAAAATCTGACCCATATGTGTATTAACACATCCACAAGTCTATAATCTATTCATAAGAGCTATATCCATATAATATACGGCTAGAGCGATTTCTAGGAAAGGAGGTAGAAAAGAAATGGTAGAAAGAAGGTTTTCTTTGTCCGGAATGTTCTCGGAATTTGTTGAATTACAAACTACTTTACTCATCTGTAGATGTCAATCCCCCCTCTCTGGATGTCGTCGTATGTGATTTGTGAGGGTATTTGGGGTGGAAATGTGATTTTGAAGCCTGTTTTAAATTGCGATCTCTACACTCTATTTATAGCCTGGGAAAGCCCCTGTGAGATACTACGTCATTTCCCACAACCTACATCCAGGGGGACCAAAGATTATAGCACTATAATCTTTGGGGGGACCTATATAACTCCTTGCAGAGGAGTGGGAGAGTGAAGAAGAAGAGGAATAGGAAATGTGAGAGGGGGGTATGTTGTTTGCAGGGGCGGATCCAGGATTTTCAAAAGGAGGGGGCGCGGTTTCAAGTTTAATTTTAAAGAACATATTTATATGTTTACAGTTATATTCTAATTAATTGTTCAGCATTTGTTCTGCAATGCTTTAAATATTCAGAGATGCCTCTCACTTATTTCAACCCTAAAACCGACCATGGTGACAGTACTAAATTATCTTAAAATAACCCAAAAGGAATGTTCATTCTGTGCAAAATATATGACTAGAAATTATTTGTTAAACTGGTTTTGAACTTTTCTTAAATACAGCATTAGTATTTGCCTCCTCACCATTCAAGGATTTTTTTGAATAGCATCCAAATATTTTCCTTAATTCCCAATTTCATTATATATTTTATTTTCAAATTTAGATTTTACTTCTAAAGATCAAAGTAACATTGGGGAACTCTCGGAACTCACATTGACCTGCTTCTGAGAATTATTTAAGTTGTGTAATACAGATCAGAAGGTCTTAGTCAGTGCTATCTGTACATTAAGGTTTCATGAAATAGTTTGTGTTCTAATCTAGGTATATATTTTGATACATGAAGGTGCATTTATGTCATCAACTATAATCAATATATTATACATTTATACCTGCAAGATTCCAGGCCATGTGCTGATATTTCAGGCCCTTCGACCTATTATGTTAATGTTTCAAAGGAGGAGAGGCAGTGAGAGAGGAGGGGAGAGACAGTGAGAGGAAGAGGGTAACCGTCCAGAGGACGGGTACTTTGCTAGTATTATATATAGAGAGAGAGATCGATCAGAAAGAGAGGCATTTCCCCCGTTGCGAGATGTGTATCGTGAAAACCACAGAAGAACAGAATTAGTATAGCAGAATACAAGTTACACTTAATTGTATGTATGTATATATGTATGTATGTATACATGTATGTATGTATGTATGTATGTATGTATGTATATATGTGTAGTGGGTTTGGGTATCATATAAGAAGGTCTGGGACATTTAGTGTCCAGTTTTACTGTTGTGTGGTGCTGTCCGCTGAGGTTGGTACGCTTGTACTAACCTAGTGGGCAGTACCGGCTTATATTATCAGTTTTACCTTTCTAGGAAGAAGTTTTCCTATTATTCTTATATCACCTTTTATGTATGTCATTCGTTATGTTTCTATTACAAACCTCTTGTACCATGCTGTTGTATGTAACATCCGTGAGAAAGGTTATTATTCCTTTGGTTATGTTCATCGACCCGCGGATAAGACACCATAGCTGTGTTGGTGTAGGATTAACGAGGTGGCTGGACCATCTCGACTGGTCAAGTCGTTGGGGAGATTGCCCCGTGAAAGCTAATAAAGGCTGTGCAGAAGGTTTATCCTAGTTTGAGTCTTTTATCGGCGTAGTAGAGCGGATCGGATCCGAAAGATCACTACAATTGGTGCCGTGACCAAAGCTCACCGCGGGGCAAATCTTCTGTAGGTGAACTAGATTCATTTCTGAGTTCCAAGATATATTTTCCGAGTAAAATAAAAAGTATGGCAGCCGCTAAACCTTTGGTAGACGTTGCTACTCAGATTCAGGACAACCTGGCTAGATCTCGGATTGCTTCCCCGGAGGGAGGTGATCTAGTTGGCATTGGAGCAAGGCAGAAAACCGCTCCGCCAAGTGTGAAATCGCCTGATTCTGTTCCGAAAGGACCAGGAACTCAAGGTGATGCAGAATACGGATTCAGAAGACGAGATAGAAATATCTACGTTGCGAGCTCAGGTGTTGAGTTGGAAAAGAGCCTACTCCAACTCTCATCAGCAGCTTGTTATGATGCGTCAGTCTGTTGATCAGTTGACTGATCAGAACGCGGGTTTACAGGGAACCCTAGATGAAATTTCGAAGGATGCTTCTGCTACCACTAGGGAGCTAAGAACGGAGAATGAGAAATTAAGAGCAGAGGCATCGCGGGTAGACGATTTGTCAAGGCTGCACAACCATCTGCTAGATTCCGAAGCGGATTTAGCAGAGAAGCTTGCTCTGTCTATGACACCTCTAAAGATAATCCAGCCAGCAACCTCGACGTTTCATGATGCGGGTGCTGGCCCGGGTTACCAGGAAGGAGACTCCTACAAACTCTTGACTCCGAGACATTTCGGAGCTCAAAGGCAGGTTACTATAAGAGAGCCTGCAGCTGTAGCCGAGTCCTCTCCTAAAGATGAGGGGGAGAAGATAGTTGAGCTAGGTGGTATGTCTAGCATTAAGAGGCCTGCTACTCCTAAAAGCAACTCTTATGTGCGCGGACATGTGGTTAACGAAACCTATGTTCGAAAAGATCCGGTGGGTACTACACCTCCAGTGGTTGTCACGCCCAGAGCATCGGTTCACTCCACTACAGGGGCTGATCCGGATGGTCTACGTATTACTACTGTGTGTGTACCAACTGGTATGCACTCTCAGTCGTTGACCTTGCTTCCGGCGGGTCCCCAGAAATCTGCGTATGGAAATAAGTCATTGGTGCAAGGCCTGACTTATGCAGGACCGGACCCAGCTGATACCCATTTCTCGTACACGTTCTATACTGACGAAGAACATATCAGCCCACGACTGGGAACAATCAGATTGTGGGATTCCACTAAAGACACTTGGCTTCACCATTTGGCTGAGATGAAGGTTGTGGCCGAAGCTCACAACTGGACGGACGCTATGTTCGTGAGGCAGCTAAAGAGTAGTTGCAGGCGTCAGATTGCGGAGTTAGGAGAATTACCCCAGGGGGTTACTCTCCCTGAACTTGTGGCGCATATGGACGCCAACTATGGTGAACACTCCAGGGAGAAGAGGGAGGCGGAATTATTTAAATGTCGCCAAACTCCTCGCCAGAACGGTCGCGCATTTGCTAATGAGGTAGCAAAGAGGGCTAGGTATGCCTTTGGTACGGTGATGGATAGCACCTCACGTACCATGGGTATCCGAACCTTTTTGAAGGGACTTTCTGACCCGAAGCAGGCACTTTGGATTAGGTTCAAGCAGCCTAATGATCTAAATGATTGCGCTCACTGGTCAGAAGTCTATGAGAGCTGCACTCAGGATGTGGATTCTGTGACTCTTCAAGAAATTAGTGTAGAGTCCCATAACTCTAGGACCTCACCTGCGTCCGCTGCTCCTAGCGGACTTGGTGAGAAGAAAGTTAATGCCAGAGCCATAGCCCAGGTAACGGAACTATTGGAGAAGTCCTCACTGGTTGAGTCCGGACCAATTTCGGATGATGTCAGTGAAGTGATTGTGCAGGCGTTGCAGGCTTGGCAACAACGAAAAACGGCCGCGCCGGGTGCTGATTCGGCCACTCCCTCCTACGGAGGTGGACGTGGTAGGTTCAGGCGCTGGAAACCGCCAAGTCGAGAATGCTGGTTCTGTAGTGAGGAGGGGCATTTTAACTCAGCTTGCCCCAGAAGACTAGCTCTTCTTGGATTGGTCCCGAAGGAAGATGGTGTTGCTTCCAAGCCTTCGGGAAACGCGGCGAGACCCTCATAAGGAGCGAGGTGGGGGTCGGGAAAAGGGCGCTTCACAGTACCACAGTCCGAAGTGAAGCTGTGAGTAGTGCAGAAATTGGCGGGCGGGCCCAGGCACCAGCTATTACGTTGGAGGCTTCACAACAAGGTGAACCCCTTCCGAAAACTGGAGATTCGCGATCGTTGCCGGACGGTAAAGCCTTGTCACAAGGCCATGTGCTTTGTGATGACTCGGATTCTACCTCGGATGTGAGGTGGGGGCAGTCCGGGTTCCAAGCTGAACAAGATCAGATTGTGTTGGTCAAGGGCGGAGCAACTAAATCGGCTCAAGTTCAGAAGGTTTCTGTACACGACCAGGGAACTTTGGAGATCCCTACCAAATTGTTGGTACGGGAGAGATGGTATGCCCCTGTAACGATGGATGGGGAAACTGGCAGCTTTCTGGTTGATCCTGGTGCTACTACTAGTTTGATCACCAGAAGGTTCTATGAATCCCTTCCAAATCCACCACCAATGACGGCGGTACGAATGGTGTGTGCGATGGGAGATGGAACACCCATTGTTACATATGGGAGCGTGCTTTGTCCGTTGCTAGTTGGCGACCGGACATATATGATTACTTGTCTCGTGGTCAGTGGTCTGAAAGGCCCTGAAAGCGGGATATTAGGTGCGGATTTCTATTATGTGCACCGATGTAATCTAGATTGGTCAGGAACTTTCTTCTTGGACAATTATGGGTCTTCCGTAACTTGTAAGTTATGGAAAAAACCCGTTAGCAGAATTGAAAGTTCCTCTGTTAATGCGGTTCAAGTTGAGGATGAAATTGTGGGGAGAGAGGTGAAGCTGCTTAAGACAGTTATCCTCAAACCCAAAGCAGTTACGTTGGCCAAACTTGACATTGACAGTGGCTCAGTCGCAGTTGAAGGAATGATGTTCGAGCCAGACCAACGATTGTTGAAAGATCTAGCCTTGGGCAGCCTGAATACCTATGTACCAGGTGACGGTTCTCCGGCCGTGGTGGCTTTCTCCAATCCGACCGGTCGCACGTTGAAAATTAAGAGAAATAGGGTGGTTGGCAGAGTATTTGAAGTTGCTTTGGTAGCTCAGGATTCTCTGTCTGACGATGGGGAGAATGAGGAGATGATTAGGGAAGCAATCATTAATTCAATACAGGTGCTGGAGTCTCCTGTTGCGGATGATGACCTGATCGCTCCTACTCTTCCTATTCCGGCCACTCCGGAGTGTCCACTGACAAAGATGGTTGACGATTCTGACTTGTCCGAAGTCCAAGAAAAACGAAATGCTCTAGATCTCTTGGAGGAATTCCGTTGCTGCTTCTCCCTGCCGGGGGATAAAGCTTTGGGATGTACTCATAAGGTCCGTCATGTTATTGATACCGGCGATGCTTGCCCGATCAAACAAGCATATAGACGGATTCCAGTTGCTAAACGTGATAAAGCGGAGGCAGAAATCTGGAAGATGTATAGAGAAGGCCGAATTGAGCATAGCAGTAGCCCTTGGGGAGCTCCTATTGTTATGGTGGCCAAGAAGGACGGGACACAGCGTTTCTGTGTAGATTATCGTCAGTTGAACTCCGTCACGATCAAAGACAGTTTTCCTCTGCCTAGGATTGATGAGTGTGTTGAGGCTCTTGGTGGAAACCAATGGTTTTGCACACTTGATCTTGAAAGCGGATATTGGCAGGTGGCTATGGATGAGGCTAGCAAGGAAAAGACTGCTTTCCTCTCCAGTGTGGGCTTGTTCCAGTTCAAAGTTATGGCTTTCGGACTGTGCAATGCTCCGGCTACCTTCCAACGTATGATGGACACCATGTTGGACGGACTCAAATGGAAGTCATGTTTGGTTTACCTGGATGACATTGTGGTTTTTGGGAAGACACTTGATGAGTGTCTCCATAACCTCAGGCTTGTTCTTGAAAGAATCAAAGACTATGGCTTGAGATTGAAGCCGAAGAAGTGTGAATTCTTCCGTCGGCGAGTTGAATACCTGGGCCGGATTGTTTCTGGTAAAGGTATTCAAGCCAATCCGAAGCAAATTGAGAAAGTCCAGAATTGGCCAGTCCCCACAAATGCCAAGGAAGTTAGACAGTTTATTGGGTTTGCTTCCTACTATAGGGAGTTCCAGCCCAATTTTGGTGAAATTGTCTCTCCTTTGCAGGACATTGTGATGGCTGCATGTAAGGATAAGCGCTATACCAGACCTATAGTGTGGACTCCGCAGTGTCAGGCTGCATTTAGCAAGGTCAAGGAATTGCTGACCACAGCTCCAGTGCTTGGATACCCCCGGAAGGTTGGAGATTTCATTTTAGACACTGATGCAAGTGGTTTTGGAATGGCCGGAATCCTCTCACAGATACAGGATGGGCGTGAAGTTGTCTTGGGTTATGCCAGTAATAGTTTTTCTAAGGCTCAGAAGAACTACTGTGCTACGAAACGTGAGCTACTTGCTGTCCTGACGTATTTAAAGAAATTCAGACATTACCTTCTGGGTAATAGGAATTTCTATGTGAGGACGGATCATGCCTCTCTCCGCTGGTTGCTGAATTTTAAGGATCCGACAGACATGCTTGCTAGATGGCTAACTACCATGCAGGAGTATGGGTTGGATCAGGCCATGATCCTGCACCGGGCGGGCCGCAGACATGAAAATGCTGATGCGCTCTCTCGCCTGCCAACACAGAAATGTGGAAGACTGGATTGTCTAGATTGCGGACTGCATGACGCTGTGTTAGCTGTTACCGAAGTCACCCCTGTAGTGGAGGCTAAAGGCAATAAGCTACAAGAAGCTCAACAGTCTGATCCGATGATCAAGAGATTAATCGCGATGTTGGATGGCTCTGAAGAGATTCCTAGTAGGGAAGATCTGGCTGGAGAATCCGATGAATTTCGGACTTGCATTCAACATCTTGGCAGTATGGAGATGAAGGACGGTGTGCTATGCTTGGGCTGGGTCCGGCTAGCCACTGGTAGGAAGTATTGGCGTAAGGTGGTTCCTGCTTCAATGAGGAGGGAGGTATTTTTGGGCATGCATGGTCCGAAGACCTCAGGTCATTTTGGTGTTTTTAAGAACACATGGTCAGCCAAGATGAGGTATTATTGGCCCGGCCAACGTTATGATCTGAAACGCTGGATCAGGGCTTGCCCTGAATGTAGTACAAGGAAATCTCAGATAGGAGGTGGGAAATCTCTCCTAAAGAAAGAGAAGCATGGTGATAGGTGGAACCGTATATCTTTGGATATTCTAGGGCCGTTTAGAGAAACTCCTAGAGGAAGCAATTATATAATGGTTGTGACGGATCATTTTTCCAAATGGGCCGAAGCCTATCCCATGAGAGACCACACTGCAGAGAGCTGTGCGGAAGTCCTTTTCAAGGAATGGATTCTGCGCTTCGGATGCCCGGTAGCTTTACAGACTGATGGAGCTCCGGAATTCTGATCACAGCTGCTGAGAAGTCTTTTAGACATGCTTGGGATCGAGAAGCTCATAACTCTTCCGTATAGACCTCAGTCCAATGGACAGAGCGAACGGCTAAATAGGGTTCTTGTAGAGCAGCTCTCCTGTCTGACGGACTATCACGAAGATAACTGGGATATGCTAGCTCCGTGTATAGCTCATGCTTACCGGGCGACTGTACATGCCAGTACTTTGTGTACACCAAACTCTGTGGTTTTTGGTGCAGAACTGGTTGCTCCTATGGATATCGTTCATGGGGTGGAGCCGGGTGGGTTGGATTTTCCTTGTAAGGTTTCCTTTGTCGAGAATTTGAAGCAGTGGATGCGTGATGGCCACAAGTACGTACGTACTAATCTCGG
Organism: Sthenelais limicola; assembly: GCA_942159475.1. Lineage (NCBI taxonomy): Eukaryota > Metazoa > Annelida > Polychaeta > Phyllodocida > Sigalionidae > Sthenelais > Sthenelais limicola. The sequence continues at coordinate 66,697,003 of OW804102.1, read as the reverse complement.
AATTTCTGCTGTCAACCAGAAACGAGATTATAATAAACGTACACGACCACCAAAGTTTGCTGTGGGGGATGTTGTCTACAGATATTGCCCCCCAAAGGCAAGCAAGAAAATTGGACAAAAATGGGATGGCCCATTTAAGATACACAAGTTCATAGGCGGTACCACTTGTGAACTTGAGACCACTGAAGGCTTGCTGAGGTATCATATTGATTATCTCAAACCCGCTTTTGATGAGAATGGTCCTATCCAGGCTAGCAACCTTCATAGGGCTCCAGAGTTTAGGAAACTGGAGAAAGCAGGTAGAGATATACTCAGGCTGGAAGCTGGTAAAGTGATAGCGGGAGTGGAATGTCCTTCCAAGTCCGAGAAGAAGAAGATCACTATAGGCGTGAAGCCTAGGGGTAGGCCGAGGAAGAAGGTAACTTCTACCTCGCCCGCTAGTGTTCCCCCTCGGACTAAGAAGAAGAAAAAGGATGCTGTTAAGGCGGGTGATCATGTATTGCCTGCCACAAAGCAGGTTCCTAAAGGTGTTAAACGTAGGCCTGGGAGACCTAAGAAGAGGGGGACGGGGGTCGGATCAGCTGATCCCCCTGTCCTACCTAGTACTGGTGTTCTCCCAAGGAGAGAGCGGGGTAGGCCGAAAAAACAGATTTCGGATCAACCAGCTGTTCCTTCGTTGCCTGTTAAAAGGAAAGTGGGTCGGCCTAGGAAGTTACCAGCTCCAGTGGTCACCTTGCCAACCCCTTTGCCTAAGAGGAGGGTACGGAGAAATCCGTTTCCTAATTTGGGGGACTCCTCCCCACCACTGGTGAGGGCTCAGCGCATGCGCAAGGCCCCAGTTTGGTTGAATCAGTAAGAAAAATGGTATCCGGGAGGGAAATTTCTGAACTGGTTTTCCTCCCCCTAAAAAAGTACACAACGAGAAGTCAAGCAGACAGTTTATTTGTACCGAATGTTAATTGTTTGCTCCCATTTCGGCAGATTGGATTGCTTTCCAACATGACTGGGAAACGAATATGGTCTCGGAGAGTACTTGTTTTGGAACGACAGGAAAAAGCTAGGCCCAGGCTTGCCCTGCGAGTGATGGTAGCTCGGAACTTGCTGTAAGGCCGGAATCTATTTATAGTGAATAGATGGTTGCTCGAACCTGTCCAGATAGGCAAGGAAATTTGAGGAAACACCCTGTATAGTCTCAGCAGGGGAGAACAGGTTAGCCAGACTGGTCAAACACGTCTGCGCTAAGGCTCAGTGTGAGCGCGGGAGCCGGGTGGCGCTGCTAACAGCGGCGGCGGTTGGAAACATTGGGTGTGACCACTGGTTCCGCCGGTGTGTTTTACCATTTGCACTCTGCTTCCGATTTTCAAGAGAGTAACAAGCTACGACCGAAAGAAGTTCAAACTGTAAGTCTTTCAAATGGATGAACTTATTGCTTTGTACCCTGAAATGTTTGTAGCATGTTGCAAGAAGGTGATAAGAACTTTGGTGACTTTGTGTACGATATTTATTGCAATATCAGTGTTGAAAGTAACTTAGCGGTCTGGCGCTAAAACACGTAGCCGCCATGTTGGTTGTTTTGTCTAGCGAATGAATGACTGTAGTGTTCCTAGACTAAAGGCACGCCATTTCTTGTCAAGTCCCGGTATTTTATGTGGGTGGAACTCGAAGTAACATACTAGTGCACGTGGTGTGTTATTAGAGCTAGAAACCAAGTTATAATTACGCCGGTAGTAGGTCTCGGACTCGCCGAATCTAAGATTGGTAGTGAAAGACCAGGCTTTTTCTTTAAGTCCGAGACGTTGTCCGGAAGGGGTGTTGAGTTGGGTGTGACCAGTTGTACTCTGTTATACTCTATGTTTGATTGTTTCTCTCCTTAATTGTTGCAGAGTAAGTGTATCGTTCATTCACTATGTCCGACCGCGAATTCGAGCAGGAAGAGCTCGGACTGTCCGAGTCCGAGGGAGAGCCTCTGACGGAGGAGGAGGCGGCCGCAGTGCTAGACGGCCTACTCCACTCAGGATCCGCACCCGAGGTGCAACCTCCAGCCCCGTTTCCGGACGGTGAGGCGGAGATGATGGAAGTTGAGACGGAAAAGGAGACAGGTGAAAATCCTGCAGTGGGCCTTGAGTCCGAGACCTTTAAGGACAAACAGTCCAAGGTCGAGAAAATTTGCAAGGTAGTGGCTGACAAGGTAGCCAAAGAGTCCGCAACGTCCAAGGACAAGCCGTCCAAGGACAAGTCCGCCACCAAGCTGTCCGGCAAGCAGTCCGGCAAGCCCTCGGATTCAGACCCTAGCTCTAAGGTGGAAGTGCCACCATTGCGCCGGAGTCCGAGAAAGCAGTCTGTCCCGAGGAAGAGTGATGAGAGTAGGTCTTCCTTATCGTACACAAGTCCCGCTCCCGTTCTCGCTCTCCCTCTCCCAGGCCAGACCCTCCTCCGGCGAGTGAGACAAGAGGCCGCAGCTCGACAAGGGCGTCAAAAACCAAGGTCGCTGACTCCCAAGCTGCTGGCACTAGTCGGACTAGTGTCTCACGAAGTAGGGGTCAAGCCCCTCAAGGTATCTCCCAGCTTCCTCGGATCAGGAAGCTGAAGTGTGAACACGAGCACCGCTCGGAGGCCCGCCGGATCCAGCTGTCTTCCTTGGGATCCTTCCCGAAGTTCAAGGCAGACATGGACCTGGCAGAGCTGGTGCCAATGAACCCTGCACTGGATCAACCTGGATCCAGTAACCAGGCGCCAGCGGAGTCCGATTCCGAGGAAAAGGACTTCACTGACAAGCAAATGGCCAGGTATGAGGAGGTGTTGTGGCCGGAACTCGTCCGCGAGGACAGTCTAGACTCTGGAACCTACGGGAAGTTGTCTAGCGTGCACAAACTGTGGCAGCCGGGCTTCCGTTGCCCCTTCATGGTTTGTAGGTACCCTCGCTTGAACGAGAAGGGTGTAAGGGCCTATTCCACCCGGGCCCGATTCTTCCGCCACCTCTGTGAGGTCCATGCCCCCTCCTCCCAGGCATGGATATGTCCCTACCCCAACTGCTCCCAGGTGCTTGATCGGAGGGTCGAGTTGGTAAAACACCTGATGAATGGCGAGTCGGTCATTCACAACCAGTCCCGGGAGAAGGCAGTGGGTAGGGTGATGAGCGTCATCCCCACTATTGTGAACAACAGTGCGTTCTTGAGGATGACGTACTGTTCGGCGCAGCACCTTTGGGTCATGCGCCGGATGAAGTCCGTCACCAAGACTGCCACTAAGTCGGCTTCAGCCAAGGAGAAGGAAACTTCTTCTTCCCCTACTGCCGGAACCAGCGCTCCCGGAAGCTCTGGTGGAAGTAAGGGCAAGGCCGGAGGTAGAGGTGGACGCGTGAAGGGCTCCAGTGGCAGCTCTAGCCGGAGTGCTCCAAAAGGTGGAGCAGGTGATGCACAGAAGCGCGGGCGCTCAGCATCCGCGGAACTGGTGTCCCCTGCCCCACCCGCTGCCAAGAGAGGCCGTAAGGCTCAAAAAGAGACAGAAGATCTGGTCTCTAAGTTGCCGGAAGCAGTCGACACTGACAAACTGGTGAAGACTGCTACGGAAGAAGTGCAGCGCTGTTTGCTGACCCTCCGGGCAGCTTCAGACGCAGCACAGCAGCAGGTGCAGACCTCCTTGGCGACACTGACCACTCCGTTGCGTCAGCTGCAAGGAGTCCAGCAACAGATCGGGGAGGTGGCCTCTCTCCGTGAGACAATTAGGACACAGGCCAAGTTGATTCAAGTCCTCCGCACTTCTGCTGAGAAGAAGGACGGCGTAATCCGCAGCTTGACTGAGGAGAACGCCAGTCTCAAGGGCGAAATGGCAGAGTGCGGGAGATCTAGTACTCCAGAGGACTTGGATCAAGAGGTGAGAAGCGTGGAGGTGGAGCAGACCACCCAGTCCGGCGGAGCTGTTGCCAGCACGTCAGTTGTGTCTGCGTCCGGCGGTGCGGCAGTGAGTGTTGACGCTGCTCAATACGAGCTGCTGACCAGGCTGCTGGCGCAGATTAAGCCCGCTTCTGTCCCTGCTCCACGGTCTTCTCCACCTTTGGTAAGCAGGACAGTTGCTGAGGATACGGCGGATGGTCCCTATTTCCTAGGGAGCATCTTCGGAACTCCGGAGGCTGCTGTCACGCCCCTCAAGGCCAAGGAGCCAGCTGCTGAGCCAACAGCCCCCGCGGATCCTTCCAAGGAAGCCGAGGACCCGGACCAGGCCGACGACAACGCCATGGACGTCGCCTAAGCCAACTCCCTCTCCGCAGTTGTAAGCCTCCGCTGACGCAGCGTCGAGCATTTCAAGACATCCCTCCGCTGTGTCAGCGTCAAGCTACGCTTCTCTGACATACTGCTTTGCCCACGGACATCCCTCCGGACTTGTTACCACCAAAAAGAGAGTGAGACGTTGATATATATTTTTGAACAGTGACTTTATTCTGATTCTCTCAGAAGGAGAGATCTGAATCCGTTCTGCGGACTATATTTTATATTTAACTACTTTCACTGGATTCTGTAGAATAGTGAGGACACAAATGCTCCTTTATGTATTTGAAAATTTTTTCTTCACTTCTGCGGATGTGTGTGAGTGGTTCGGACGTACCTTTTATTTTGTCCGAAGTCTACTGTTTTCAACGGATTTGTCTCTGGTGTGTTTATGCTGTTTATTACTGCCTTGTTGCCGAGTTTATATTGATGTTAAACTCTTTTTATTAAAGGGGGAGTATTGTAGTGGGTTTGGGTATCATATAAGAAGGTCTGGGACATTTAGTGTCCAGTTTTACTGTTGTGTGGTGCTGTCCGCTGAGGTTGGTACGCTTGTACTAACCCAGTGGGCAGTACCGGCTTATATTATCAGTTTTACCTTTCTAGGAAGAAGTTTTCCTATTATTCTTATATCACCTTTTATGTATGTCATTCGTTATGTTTCTATTACAAACCTCTTGTACCATGCTGTTGTATGTAACATCCGTGAGAAAGGTTATTATTCCTTTGGTTATGTTCATCGACCCGCGGATAAGACACCATAGCTGTGTTGGTGTAGGATTAACGAGGTGGCTGGACCATCTCGATTGGTCAAGTCGTTGGGGAGATTGCCCCGTGAAAGCTAATAAAGGCTGTGCAGAAGGTTTATCCTAGTTTGAGTCTTTTATCGGCGTAGTAGAGCGGATCGGATCCGAAAGATCACTACATATGTATGTATGTATGTATGTTTGTATATATGTATGTATGTATGTATGCATGTATGTATGTATATATGTATGTATGTATGTATGTTTGTATATATGTATGTTGCTATGTATAGGTTTACTACTACTTTATTTTATGCCTTTATTATATATTACTCTTGTATATTGACATGTATGTATGTATTGGGTAGTAACCCCCCTCACCTAGTGACAGGCCTGCGTGCCCAGTCACGTGGGTGACCCCCGCGTCACCCACCAACGCAGTCTAATAAACACTCTTATAATAGTCATTGCTGTGAACGGACCTTCTTATTCCATCGCTCCCTATAACATAACATCTGGTGGAGAACCTAAACGTTCCTAAAAACTTTTAAAAAGTTAATTTAACTGGACATTTTAATTTTACCAAAATGTACCATGTTACCCAAACGATCCAATAGAATTAGCAACCCAAACTACAAGGGAGTTTCCGACTATAGGAAACAGCTTGGACTACGGGCCACTAAACGTACACCGATTAGGAGAAATATTACACCTCAACATTCGTCAGAATCAGAAGTAGAACCACATTCGGATTCAGACGTGTATTCTCCAGTTTTCAAGACTTCTATACAGCAACAAAAGGACGATTTAGTGGAATTTTTGAGGAAAGGTGGGAACAAACCAACTACAATTCCTACCTATTCTCAGGACGATAGCTTCATTGCCTACCGATCTGCTAGAGAATCGGATAGCTCTTCATCTACAGATAGCACCCTGGCTGATACTACTGAACGTTTCTCTGGTTTGTACGACTTTAAAGCCCTAGCAGACCTGGAAAAAGGGGAAGAAAGACGGCAAAAGGAGCTAGCCGATACCCTGAATCAGCAAAAGTTAAAAGCAGAGGCAGCAGAACTAGCACAGGAAATAGAGAAGAACAGGCAATTTAACGAGGTTAAACAACTTCGAATAGATCAAGAAAAAGTCAGAAAGCAACAATTAATTACAGCTATGGGTGAGAATGAAGAACGAGAAAGGGCACAGAAATTAGCTGCTCAGAAACAAAAAGAACAGCAAGAAGCTCAAACTCGTGCCCAAGCACAAGCAGACGCCCAAGCCCAAGCCCAGCTACAAGCCAAGCAGCGTGCCCAAGCACAAGCCGACGCCCAGGCCCAACAACAGGCAAAGCAGCGTGCCCAAACACAAGCCGATGCCCAGGCCCAACAACAAGCAAAGCAGCGTGCCCAAGCCCACGCCCAGGCCCAAGCTGACGCGCAGGCCCAAGCTAGGAAAAAGGCAAAAGCAAAAGAACAAGCTTTTGGCGAAGTGAAACCGAATATAAACAATTATCCTCAAGCTAACCCAATGGAATATTATGGACAATTCCCACAAAATCCAACTGGAGGTGATATGTACGATGGTGGAAAAATGGGAGGATTTAACCCAAATCAGGAAATGTTTCGTTTCATGCAAATGATGCAAGCCTATAACAGTTTCAATCCTACACCACCAACACCCCCACCTCCACCAGCTAAGGACCCAGACACGGTAATACTTATAGCTACTCTGACTCAAATGATAGAAAAAATGAACCAAAATCAGGACAAATTAATCGAAAAGAACAATTTGCAGCAACAAGCAATTTTAAATAAACAATGTATCACATCAGACAATGCTAATCGATACCAAGAGGCAGTACAATTAAATGTGGCTGAAGTGATGGATCGCATGATAGGGAAGATCGGAGATATCAACCAACCTAACACTGCCCCGATTACGCCAAACGATGGGGGCACACGAAAGCTGTTTGCGATTCCACCGAATAGTTTCTCGCACCCTACTGCTCTGGTGTCAGCAGAAAAATTCCTCAACGATTATGAAGCATATGCTAACGCAATGAGAGTCGATGAGGAACTGAAAAGCACAGGCGTTTTAAAATTCCTATCAGGAGACGCTGAATGCTTCTACGATCAGTATAAATCGGTAATGCATGAAATAAATTTTGATACATTCAAACGAGCTTTTATTAAGAAGTTTGAACAGCTAGACTATGATGAAAGCGCGAAGGATTTCGCTATGAGAATGCAAGAAGAGGAGGAAGATGTGAGAGCATATGAAAGGGACAAGAAAATCATGTTGAATAGGGCCCCTATCTCAGAAATGGTCAAAGTGAAGCTATACGTCAATGGCTTGAAGAAAAACCTGAGAAAATTAGTGTTATCAAAAAGGCCAAGAAGATTGGATGAAGCCTGTGAGACAGCACGACAGATTGAATTGAATATGGAGGTATATAAGAACGAAAGCAGATCAGAAATTTTCGAGTTGGCTAGCGCCAAGAATACAGATCAGAAGCAAGATTTCCCTAAGAAAGAGGAGAGGAAAGACAGATCAAAGAGCAGAGAACGTGAGAAAGCAAGCGAAAGTCGTGGAAGAAGCAAGGAAAGATATGCCTACCCACCCCAGCCACAGTTCTTTCAGGGTCAAAATTTCCAACAACCTTTCCAGCAACCTATGTACCAACAGTCATATCAACAGCCTTACCAGCAACATTCATATCAACAGCCTTACCAGCAACAATTCCAACAGCCCTACCAACCAAACCCCTATTATGCACCACAACCCCCGCCGTATGGAATGAATCAATTCCCATATGGTAATTTACCCTACCAACAGAGGCCAAGATCATCAAGCAGAGGCAGATCAACAGATACAACCTCTACAATTTCTTCAGATAAATCTAGATCGTCGTCTAAAGAATCCAAAGAGAGGGGTCGTTCCAAGGAGAGGAAATCGAATCCATCAAGCAGGAATTCGTCGAAGGACGGTAAAAACCAATACCGCCCACCGACTCCTCATACAGTGAAGTTAAACTAGTCGACGGCAGCAATGGGAGCAATTGTTGTCGTACAGATGAACCGATCACGGAGACGATCACAGAAACGCCCATCGATCTTGAAGATGACGACGAACATGACCTGGACGGCCACTTGGAACTGAAAAACGGTAAGGGAGATCCTATAATATTGAATGTCAGCAAAGGTTGTATTGCGGTAAAAATTCAGGATTATAAATTCCCTGTGCTAATAGACACGGGAGCTAATCTCTCTTTCATTTCAGCAAGATTTTTCAAAGCCTTGAAAGCCAAGTTGAAGAATATGAACGCACAAAATTGTCATGTAAAAGTTTACATAGCCGATGGCTCGGCGCAGTCAGCTAGAAAAAAGGTTAGGTTTTCTTTTGAGATAGACGGTACAAAATTCAAAAACACTTTCATAGTGGTGCCTAAACTAAAAAGATCTTTAATCTTAGGGGTTGATTTCTTGAAGAAATACCGAGCTAAAATCGACTACGACCTATACAAAAGGGTATACTCCATAAGAGCTGCTAAGAAGTATGTAGTGGAACCAAGATCAGAATTGATCTGTTCTAATAATGTAGTCTCGCACGAGAGTTTAAACCATACGATAGGAGTCACTGACAATTTAAAAAGGAAAAAACCAGTGAAATATTTGGTAAAAAGAGTTCTAACGAAGCCAAAAGGGCCAAGTAATAGGATTAATATGTGTGTGTTCAATGGTTCAGGTAAACGACTGGTTATACCAAAAGGTTCTTTGGTGGGAGTCTATTCAGTTCGTCAGGAAAGCGATTTTGTAAAGATTGATAGCAACCTAAATTCAGTCGATGCGGAAAACAAAAACGTATCAGAGCCTTTTGATCTATCTAAAACCATTGGTAAAGATTTGACTGACTGCCAGAAGACAGATTTGGGAAAATTGTTGAACGCTTATGAAGATCTGTTCGTGGGTAGTGATAAAAAGTTAGGTAGAACAACTAAATATCAACATCCCATAGAATTAAAAGATAATTATCAAGCAAAACAATTTAAAACGTATCGTGTTAATCCTGTCATTAGAAAGGAAATGAAAAAGGCGTTGGACGAACAGGAAGCCCAAGGTGTCATAGAAAAGACAGACGAAATTCTGGAATTTACTTCACCAGCTTTTCTAGTAGAAAAGCCTGGTTCTAAACAGAATAATCGTTCCTATAGGTTGGTCATAGACTTTCGTTTCCTGAATTCCCAGATAAAGGAACAAAGTAAACTGTTCCCCTCAGCAGAGGAAACGCTGGAAAAGGTGGGAGAAATTGGGGGAAAGTATTTTTCTAAGCTAGACTGTCATTCTGGCTTCCATCAGGTCCCAATCCGCAAAGGTGACGAAAAACTAACAGGTTTTGCAACTCCATACGGTAATTACATTTATAAAGTTATGCCAATGGGTCTAAAAACTTGCCCTAGAGCTTTCCACGGGGTGGTAGATACCTTACTGGAGGACTTGAACTCAGCCGTGTTCTACATCGACGATATCTTGATAGCAAACGATTCCTGGAGTCAGCACATTCGCGACCTGGAAAAATTATTCAAAATTTTCAGGGAAGCAGATATCAAATTCAAGGGTGAGAAATGTGTATTTGGTGTGTCGAAAGTCCCATTTTTAGGATTCATGGTAGACGGCAAAGGTATTTCCCCAGACCCAGAAAAGATCGAACCCATAAGATCTTATCCTAGACCCAAAAATATCAAAGACCTGAGAGCTTTTAATGGATTGGCAAATTATTACAGAAGTTTTATCCCAAATTTCAGCGAGATTATGCATCCTTTGTACAAGCTAACTAAGGCGAGAATTAAGTTTGTCTGGGATAACGACTGCGAGAAATCGTTCGAGCTTATTAAGGAATTGATTTGCAGGAAGGTTACCTTGCGTTACCCAGATTATTCTAAGCGTTTCATTATCTCCTCAGATGCAAGTCAATTCGGTTTAGGGGCCTGCATCGCTCAAGAACATGAAAAGAACATGCTAAGGCCCATTGCTTTTGCTGGCAGATCATTAAACTCAGCCGAGGTTTCCTACAGCACAACTGATCGTGAACTTTTATCAATTAAATTCGCCTTGGAAAAGTTTGGTCATTACGTGCATGGCACAAAATTTACTATCTTGACCGATCACGCTGCTCTTTTAGCCTTGAAATCAAAGCAAAACTTAACTGGTAGGATGGCTAGATACCTTGAATTTTTTAATCGTTTCGATTACGACATTTACCATCTGAAAGGTACACTAAATTCAGTAGCTGACGCTCTTTCGAGAAGAGACTACGTCCACAAAGTTATTATACCAGAGCATGTGTCAAGAGAAGAAAAACACGTTTCTTTTAATCCTGTAAATGCTGTAAAACCCTTCGAGGAAAATGAACTCTGTGAAAATTATCCAACCATAAAATACAAACACAGATCCATCTTGTTGTCGAATCAAGCCGGCGAAAAAGAGATCGTGGAAGATTTCTCAGGAGAAGAAACTCAGGCCAGCTGTTCTGCGGTGGAGACTAGGGCTGAAAAGAAAAAGAAAGCTTTGCAATACAAAAAGGTAAACCGCAATAGAGACATAGAGCTATATGGAGGAGACATTTTAGCTTTAAATCCACTCAGTAAAAACGAAATTAGAACTTTACAGAGAGAGGATGTTTTCTGTTCAGAAATGATGGAATACCTAGAATCTAACGTTATTCCAGAGTGCGAAAAACGACAGAAGGAAATATTGTTAACAAACGATAGTTTTTTCTTGGACGAGGACGTCTTATACAGACTGCCAAAAAGAGTTAAATCTGACCCCTATGAAATCCAATTAGTAGTGCCCAAAGAGTACGTTAAACAATTGTTAACCATCTTGCATTGCAGACCTTTAGGAGGACATGTAGGGTCAACGAAACTCTTAAAACTAGCCCAAGCAAGGTATTATTGGCCTAGGATGTCCAGGGACATTATACAATTCGTGGGAGCTTGTGATACTTGCCTAAAAATTAAAAAAATGAGGCACCCCATCAAACCTCCCATGACTATCAGAGAACAATCTCCCTACCCTTTCGCACACATGGTTATAGATAGCGTGGGACCTATCACCCAGACCTCATCGGGAAATCGTTATATACAGGTTTGTTGCGATTATATGAGCAGATTCGTTTTTGCATGGCCAACCAAGTCAATTGACTCTTCTCATCTTAAACATGAGTTCTATGAGAAAGTCATTTGTAACGTGGGAGTACCAGAAGTGCTCCATAGCGATAATGGGCCCTGTTTCAAAAGCTTAGAATTCGCAGAATTTTGTAAATCTATGGGAATTAAACAGGTTTTTGGCAGCGGATACAACCCAGCTTGCCAAGGTTTAGTGGAAAAAGCAAATGGAGTGATAGTGGAACACCTGAAAGCTTTTGTCTCAGCTAATCAACGAGATTGGGATAAGTACCTAAATTCGGTAGTTTTTGCATTAAATAATACCGACTCATATAGCCTAGGTTACAGCCCTTTTATTCTAGCAACCGGCAGACTAGCAAGAAGCCCGCCAGACGCAGCTTTAGCTGGACCAAATACCCCAAGAACGGTTTTAGAATCGTTAACAAATATAGTTAAGGTCCAGAAACAAGCAGCGTTAAAAGCTAGCAGTAATCTGGAAAATTCCCAGAAAAATGCCAAAGAAAGGTACGACCAAAAGGTTAACACAAAAGAGCTGAGCCCAGGGACTATTGTCTATGTAAAAATACATCGTTTGTTGGACCCAAGCACCAGCAAAAAGCTTCAGAAAAGCTATGCTGGACCATTTTTAATTACAGCTAACAAAAGCCCCACTTCCCTCATGTTAAGAAACCTGAGAGAAAACAAAGATGTACCAAGGCCGGTACACATAGCCCACGTAAAACCGTTGAACCCAGACTTAAATAGGGATTTACTTAATAACCCTAACATAAATATTTCTGAAGAAGAATGGGAAAGCTTGCAGGAGGCTTAGACGTCTAAATCGCCAGTGTGTGTTCTTAGAATGTTTTCACAAGAATAAAGCCTTTTCTTCACATGTCCAAACGGCCGACAGACATAACAAGAGTCGCGCAAGCTGCGCGACAAGCTTGTGAGGCCACACCTAAATTATCTAAAAAGCCAATGCTTGGCCAATTATGAACCAAGAAAGCTTTATCGAATAAAATTGTTGTTTCTAAGTGGATGCTGAAAAATATTTAAGCACGGGGAAAAGCCTTAGACCCTCACTTGCAAAAGATATTTCGAAGTAGACACTTGAGCCAATTTCCACAAAAATTTTCTATCTGCTACCATGGCCATCACCACAGCCCAGAGAAATCTTTCAGAACAGGAGAAGGAAGAAATTCTCTTGGAGGCTATCACTAAGAACTTTGTGGAAAACTATTGGTATAATATTAAGGATAATACCCAGGCTACCAAAACACCCGCCTCAGACCCATCAGTTTGGTTAGGCGAAGATTGGGACACTGAATTGGCCGAAACAAACGATAAAAAAGGATTTTCACTATCATTACCGGTAGTGGAGGACTGTGCTTTGCTGAAAGACTCACACAAGATTAAGATAATCTAGGATCCTGACGTAAGCCCAATACCCATTTGTTCTTTCTTTCAAGTTTGCTTTACCCTTGTTTTTGTTTTTTTTATTCTCACTCAGGAAACTTGTCCACGCCGTTTTTATTTTTAACAAAGACAGGTAGAAACAAGTTCCTATTTCTGTTTAGCTAAGCCTTTTCAGGACTCTTTTTTTACTAACACTATTAGCTTTATTTAAAAATTCCTTGCCGAGGGAACAAATAAACGTTCTCCAAAAGCCTAAGGAATTACCTTTTCGGAAGATTACCCATAGGGGGGGATATAACAGAATTAAAGCGGGACTAGGACGCCAACTAAGCCCCATTGTCTTACTAAAGCGTCCCCACGCTAGACGCTCACAAAAGCCAAGTTATAGCCTTTCATGTTTAAATAATTACCAACCAACAGCTGGAAATTAAACCCTTGTCTATAGGATTAGTACAGTGAGCCTGGACTACTATCACATGTAGCAGGTGGCCGGCGAGAAGCTTGTACACAAAAGATAAAGTATGCAAACAGGATTTTAGGGAGGTTGCGTGGGTACTTACACTTGGGAGGGGGTGGTGTCACCATAAGTTAGCTAGGCTTTGCACCTAGGACTAACGCTTAAAGAGGTGCGAACCACTGCCATTGGTCGCACCACTTGGTCAAGCCACACCCCTACTTAGGTCAACTCTGACGAGGGGAGACGCTAACCCTAAGTACAGCACTTCCATCTTAGAAGCGTAGCTAGTAAGAGCTGCACCTGACTTTGTCATCTGGAATCAAATACGAACTTCTACCAACATGGACAAATTCACCATATTTTGGTGGTAAGTAAATTTTCCTAACGGCGCACACTGTTTTGAATGTATTTTTGCATCGGATTATTCAATGATTAGCAAGATTTCCCAGTTGTTCGGTTGATGGACTTTAGAACTATATCAAAATACTTTTCTATTCCGTTCAGGGTTTTATTGACGGTATACACCGTCCACTCAGAAGAAATCCTTAGGCAGAACTATGGCATTGTGTTCAAAAGATTGAGGCACAAACTGGATACTAGAACCAATATTCAATTCATCAAAATACAGATCCCCTTAACGGTTCCGAAACCTTGCCCTATAGACGAGCCATTTGAATCGGCCCTAGACTACTATAACCGTTTCTACGCCGACTTGGCGGGTTTGCAAGCAATAGTGGGGGAAGCCAATAATAAAACTTACGGTAGAATTTCCGCCCTGTTAGAAGGGTTCAATGTTAAAGACGCAAGAGCTAAACGGAGAGGATTTCAGTTTATAGGCAATATGTTGAACAGAGCAGTAGGAACAGCCACTGAGCCAGAATTCGAAGTAATTACTTCAGACATGAATGATCTTATCGACACTATGAGAAAAACTAAGTTAGATGATATTAAACGGGACCGCATACTAAGAGCTAATGCAATCAATGCCCATTTGGTAGCCAAGTCACTATATTCTCTAAGAGCAGAAGCGGTAGATGATTTTGAAAAATTAGACAACGATCTAGTTAAAATCGTAAACGATTTGGACGATAAATTCAATTTCTCTAGTAAGAACTTCGCCAGTACAATTGCAGCAAGCGAACAACTAGCCAACGTGGCCTCCCAGTTACAGTATAGACAAGGGGCCCTCGTGTTGCTTAATACCCTCGACTCTGTGGCAGATTCTTATCTTCCACTGTCGGTATTATCAAAAGAAAAGCTAGAAAAAGCGGTAGAAAGATTGACCATTAACATCAGAAAACATTCTACCAACGCTGTACCTCTAGGATCTTATTATGAATGGAGAAGATCGCTAGAATCTACCTTTCACGATAACTTGTTGACAATTCAGATCGCGATTAAATATTCCTATGCGCCGAACAGATATACAATTTACAGACCAGTAATTTTCCCTATCCCTATACATGCTCATTTACACGATCCTTACGGGTACACCTTGTTGCAGGAAGGTGATAATCAACTGTTAGCCCTAAGCGACGATAAGCAGTATTTTATAGAAATGGATAGAGATGTGCAGGAAATTTGTAAACTTGATTATTCGAGCCATTTTTGTACTAAGAATATTATGGAATCGTCTGTTCAGAAACCTACATGTCTGATTTCTCTGTTCGCAGGGAACAATGTTGCTATTATGAAGCTATGCCATTTCAAAAGTTTTTTGACCCTTGCTATTCCTCAGACTCACATACCTTTGGAAAATGATAAGCATATACTGATTAACAGAGGTGATACAGGTATGGTCTCATGTAGAGGACAGCCTAGTAAAACCTTGAAATTGTCAGTTTTTTCAGTCGTATCACTACCATGTGGATGTGAAATCCAACTAAGATATGCTAATATAGCGGCTAAAACTTTCGGATGTGAGGAGGATAAATTTACTCTAGCAGTAAAAGCAGGTTTCAATTTACCAGTGGCAATAGCATTTAAACTGAATATTGGAGAACTTGAAGCTAGTTCCATGCATAACCAAGTCATTCAATTAGACCTTCCTACAGGAGCAGAATTGAGAAAAGCTTTTGAAAAAGTGCCGGACGAAATTCTTGACGGCGGCCTAAACGTAATCCAAATGGCTAATGAATTATTGAATGACGATACTAAGCAGTTATCTAAATGGAAAAAGCTTCACCTGACCTACGATCACTTGAATACAATTTCACCGATCGTATGGACATCTCTTATTATATCTACGTTAGCTTTAGCAGTGGCATTGACCATTTTAATTAAATTAAACAGGTACTTTGGCTTTCTCTGCGTGCTTCCCCAAGCCCACTCTCTCAACCTGACTCGCCTGAAGTTGGAACCATACCGGATCCACGACTTCGACAGAGAACCAGCGTTGGAGGTTAGGGAGAGCAAGATGCCCAGATTTCGGATCGAAGAGATGGACCACACAGACTGGGCCACCATCATCTTGGCAGTTGTAGTGGCATTTTTCATTCTTAGACTTATTTGGAAGCACTGCGGCTGCATTAGGCACCGTATGCTGAAGTGTTGCCTGTGTAGAGCCTGTTGCACCTCCGAGGAAGGTTGCCCCGATTGTGCGTGGCTTACCTTGAAATTCCAGTGGAAAGACGAGGCAGTCTCCATTCGGTTGCAGCAAATAGCTTACGAGGTGAACTGCATCACTGGAACCAGAGCCCCAATCCTCCTCACCAAGAAGCTCGAATCGAACTGGTGTCTGGCTAATACCCTCTATCTCAGCTGGAAGGGCCGTTTTGTCCTCAGATGCTGGGGTGTAAACAAGAAGTTCGAGGTAAAAGAGGAGGTTAAGGTCAGCAGAAAGCAATCTGCAGTGTTAGAGAAAATTATTAACAATCCTTGCACCGCAATCGTTCTAGTGCTAGTATATCCGAATGGAGAAAGAGTGCAGGTCGAGTGGTTAAAGCAGGATCTAAACTACCAGGACTTCGACCAGTAGGTTATTTTGTTATTGTTTTTACAAGCCCTTTTAGTGTTTAGTGATCTATCCTCTCAAACCTTAGTCTACTTCTCGACGCTATGTACTAACAATTACTCCTGTCTCTTACAATATAATTTAGAAAAGGATTTTTCTTTTACTAAAATCCGAGCCATCCGCGTGTTTGAATTTTTACATTATGTCAATTCATGTCGAATTATTTTGTAACTATTATTACCGCTGACTCCTTGCTGACAATTCATAATATTGGGATTTCCCTTAAAAACTGTTAATCAGTTATGTATAAAAAATGAAACAAACTGTTACTCACCATTTCTTGGAAGTAGTGACCAACCTATGTTTTCCTCCTGTGTTTCGTCATTAGGGTTACCCTCTCGGACGACGAGCTGAAGCCAGACGCGCCCACCTTGCCGCTGGAGCTGCCTCAGTATGCCTTGTGAAGTCGTCGGGATCCCTAACACATAACTTAACTCTAGGAACTTTTCGAGCAAACAACAAATTTAATCTTACGAACTCTTAGTAATTTTTTCAAAATGGCGTCAACCCGGCGATAGCCAGTATTTTTTAGTCGTCATACGGAGGACCATATAATTACTGAGTATTTAAGTACTAAGTATTTTAAGTTTACCTTTCTCGCTTGTATATATTGTGTATTACTTTGATCTTTGAACTGTATAAAATATGTTCCTACCTGGATAAACGTCCATTTGTAGCGTGTGACAGCTCCAGTCCACGTGTGATCAGTTCCCGGAAGCCGGTGTCGCCGTAGAGTGGCAGCGGCGGGAACCACGTAGTTGTAGTTTATATTTTTTCTCTTTAACGCCAGATGGCGAGAGAAGGGAAAACCTACCTTGCCGCCTAGGCACTGTACTGTGCCGAAGGGATGGTTAAAGTTATATTTGGATTTATGTTGTTTGGTGTGCGAACGGTGTATGTGTTTTATTTTTGTGAAAAGAGTAACAACCAATTTAAGGCGGAGGACTTAGCCTGTATCTAGGGATTAGGGATCAGGGTGAATATAGCAGGGACTCTTATTCCAAATCACGGGTTGTAGTTCTGGCAGTAAGATATAACAAACACTCTTCTCCGATACAGTGAGCTGAAGCTTGAGGTTGGTTTTTTGTCGTATAACAATACTCTTTCCATAAGGTCGTGACGCGATGTTTACCGTCCGGCGTCGCAGTGTCTTCTGTGTTAACTGCGCAGTTCGCCACTATTTATATTTTTGTAGGTGTACGGTACAAAAACTTTTAGCCGGTGGCGCCATCTAGTTTCACTGTTTGGACCGCCCTATTGGCAATTTAGCATAGAGATTTTTTGTTGCCTAGATTTTCATTTGTTTGCACCGTACTACTGAGGTTTTGCATGTTAAAACCGTTTTCTTATGTGTTCATGTTCGAAAAAGCGCAGCTATTGCCATGTTTCAGCCATGAAGCCTTAGTTTTCATAATTTTTTGGTTTGAACAATTGTATTTTGACGGTATCGTCCTCTATTTTTGAATTTTCTTTGATTAAAACCTTCTTTAGGCCCATTTGCGAAAATTTGGGGAGGCGTATCAAGGTCTCAACCGTTCAAATTGATATTTTGTGATATGTTTTTACCCACGTATAGACGTGTAATACGCCATTTGTACCTGAAAATCAACGCTCGATTGATTTCTCATATCTTATTCGTTTTTGAGGTTTTAGGTTACTCGCGCAGTAGCGCGTGCCTAAAGATTTATATAGATTAGACGTTTAGATATATTTTAGTCACGTGACCCAGATCCTGGAGTCGCGCGTGAGTCGCTGTAGACCAGCGAGCCCGATCGGTTACCGCCGCGCAGTTTGGTAACGCAAACTGTACCAGCATTAACATTTCTTATGATTTATAAAATAAAATATTATGTTCTTTATTAACTGCCTTCTAGATCAAACTAATGTTTGATCTGGAAAGAGAGGAGGGAGCTATGCTATGTATAGGTTTACTACTACTTTATTTTATGCCTTTATTATATATTACTCTTGTATATTGACATGTATGTATGTATTGGGTAGTAACCCCCCTCTCACCTAGTGACAGGCCTGCGTGCCCAGTCACGTGGGTGACCCCCGCGTCACCCACCAACGCAGTCTAATAAACACTCTTATAATAGTCATTGCTGTGAACGGACCTTCTTATTCCATCGCTCCCTATAACATAACAATGTATGTATGTATGTATGTATGTATATTGTTTATTTCCAGTTCAATACAGTTACATCAATAAGTTCAATACAACACCTGGAAATGGGTACCCCATTCTATGCTAATCATAGCTCTACCAGGAGGTCCCTATATGGTTTACTTCCAGTCAACAGTGTACATTCAAACATAGTAGTAATAATAAAATACAATCGTGAAATGTGCAGCAGCCCCTTGTATGAAAATCATAGCTCTTCCAGGTGTTCCCTTCTACATTAGTCTTAGTTTAATTAATTATTTTGATTTCTCTTTCCTTAATAATTGTGATGTGTTTCAGGAAAATGAGTCATAAGTCGCAAAAAATAGATTTTGAGATACTATTATGATATTTGAAAAGATGAGATCAAGCCGATTCCAATGGTAGTAAACAGTCTGATAAAATAATTATTTCTAGATTTTCAGTTTGATATCTTCGTTTTTGAAAAAAAAAGTTTCCAATATTTCTGGGGGTCAATAAATAGTAAAGTAACTACATATAGTCCATATGAGGACCTTTAAACCGAAAGGATATATTACATAGATTGTCCTGAAATTTGGTATATAGATTGATGTAGCTAACAGTGATCAACCCTTAAAAGATAAGAACGTTCCAATAATGTGATCTTGTGGAAAAAACACTTTAAAAAATATCAATTTTGCGACTTGTGACTCATTTTCCTGGAACACATCAAAGATGATCGGATGTGCTTGGACAGTTCAGGAAGGATCCTGAGGTTGGGGCCAATGTTGTTCCTGGAAATGTCATGTCGGATCTAGAACTGAGAACGGAGCATGACTTAGACACTTTCATATCGCAGAGAAAAAATATCAAAAAAGCAATTCCAACTAAATGGCTGTCTTCTCTAAAAGATACACCAATAGTTCGGGATCATAGCACTATAGACATATGCATTGGCTCGGAACAAATTAACATATTAAGTGACAGCAGTAAGAAAATTTATTTTGCTCTGATTTCGAAGAGAAAACCTAAATACGAAAAGTTATACAAACGGCAAAAGATACTGGAATTCACAGACCAAGAATGTGATGATGTAATATGGAAAGAAGTCTTTCAAATGCCTTATCAAGTCACCAGAGAGACCAGAATCTGTGATGTGTTTCAGGAAAATGAGTCACAAGTCGCAAAAAATAGATTTTGAGATATCATTATATTTGAATAGAGGAGATCAAGCCGATTCCAATGATAGTAAACAGTCTTATAATCTAATAAGTATTTCTAGATTTTAAGTTTGATATTTTCGTTTTTGAAAAAAAAAGTTTCCAATATTTCTGGGGGTCAATAAACAGTAAAGTAACTAAATGTAGTCCAAATGAGGACCTTTAAAACGAAAGGTTATGTTTTATAGATTGTCCTGAAATTTGAGAGATAAATTGATATAACTATGAGTTATCAACCCGTAAAAAATTAGAACATTCCAATAATGTGATCTTATAAAAAAACACTTTAAAAAATATCAATTTTGCGACTTATGACTCATTTTCCTGAAACACAACACAAATGGCTGTCTTCTCTAAAAGATACACCAATAGTTCCGGATCATAGCACTATAGACATAAGCATTGGCCTGGAACAAATTAACATATTAAGTGACAGCAGTAAGAACATTTATTTTGCTCTGATTTCGAAGAGAAAACCTAAATACGAAAAGTTATACAAATGGCAAAAGACACTGGAATTCACAGACCAAGAATTTGATGATGTAATATGGAAAGAAGTCTTTCAAATGCCTTATCAGGTCACCAGAGAGACCAGATTGCATGCCCTACAATACCGTATATCACATGATAGAACAATAACATGTAATGCATACTTATGTCAAATATCAATCAAAACAACCCCTGTGTGCTCCTTTTGTACAGAAAAGGATGATTTATCTCACTTTTTCTTAAACTGCTGCAAAAACAGAACGCTGTGGCTTAAGGTATTGGGCATGATCGATTCAGTTGGCTACTTAAATGAAAACAATGTTGGGGAAAAAATATTTAACAGGAAAAATAATGAAATTATTCTAAAGCCAAAAGACATACTTTTCGGAGTAAGTCAGAACAGCATTAATTCTAAAATCATAAATTGGATTATAATACAGACTAAGGCTTATATACATAGGCAAAAGTTATTTCATGAGGGTTGTCTTGATATGTGTGGTGTGTTTTAGGAAAATGAGTCATAAGTCACAAAAAATAAGATTTTGAGATATCACCATATTTGAAAAGATGAGATCAAGCCGATTCCAATGATAGTAAACAGTCTAATAATCTAATAAGTATTTCTAGATTTTAAGTTTGATATTTTCGTTTTTGAAAAAAAAAGTTTCCTATATTTCTGTGGGTCAATAAACAGTAAAGTAACTAAATGTAGTCCATATGAGGACCTTTAAAACCATGGGATATATTACATAGATTGTTCTGAAATTTGTTACATCTATTGATATAGCTATAAGTGATGAACTCTCCAAATAATAGAACGTTCCAATAAAGTGATCTTGTGAAAAAAAACACTTTGAAAAATATCAATTTTTGCGACTTATGACTCTTTTTCCTGAAACACATCACATATGTGTGTTTTGCTTTATGACATTCATATAAGGGACAAAACAGAAATATGTGTATGCGAGATGAGGAAAAATGTCAGCAAGGAAGAAAAGAAAAAATGGAAGAGACTACTTGTAGATGTCGATGATTATATAGAAATGTTAAAGAAAGAAAGGCAAAAGAATTCGGCATAGTACATCTTTATTACAAACAAAAACATACATCCTTCCTTAGTAAATGTTTTTTGTTTTATTTTTGCGACAACTTTTTTTTATTCAATATGTCAACAAATATTTCAACTCTCTCCAGGACCAATCTACATCGAAAAATACATAAGTCCATCTCACGTTTTCCATTAAAAGAGAAAAGAGAAAATCATCACCACATTCAACCTTTACCTTTATTTATACAGTTTATCTTATTAATAGCTTAACTTATACTTTCTGTTATATCACAACTCTATTTATTTCGATCTATTAAATCCGTTAAATCTGCAAAGAGACTTCTCCACTTTTTCTTTTCTTCTTTGTCGATTTCTGTGAAGCTGTTCTGGTATAAGATAATTGATATTTTCGACCTCAACTCATAACTGAAAAACAACCATCCTATCGTTCCTTCATGGAACAATTTTTGGCGATGAATGAATGCTTTTGTTACTAATACAATCCAATTAATGATTTTGTTGTTTATACCCTTTTTATCAAAACCAAACATTATATTTATTTTCCTGAGGTCAAAGGATCCATCCTCCTGTCTTTTAACTATACTCCTACCACCTATGTCTTCATTTAAGTAGCCAAGGGAGTCTATAAACTTGAACACATTTTGCCATAGGATTTTGGTATTTCTACATGACATAAAGAAATGTACAATATCATCCCTTTCGGTACAGAACGAGCATACTGGAAGATCTTTAATTGCAGCATTTTTCAAGTAATAATTACAGGTGTCTTATGCATAATCCTATATTGCAACACTTGTAATGTTGTTTCGCTTGTGGCTTTATAATGGTTTAGAAAAATCTTTTTCCAATCGAGTTGTTTGAATTCTTCTTCACTTGATTCCAATAGTTTTTGCCAAGAATTAAGTTTTTCCCTTTTCACAGGCATTTTTTCGATAAGCGCATTATACAATTTTTTGCTAGAACACACCCGAATATCAACACATTTGCTATTAATTTTTATGTCGATATTCCCTTTATCCTCGCAAGGGTGAGAAGTTTGTATAACTCTGAACCACTCTTTTGGTATTGCTTTTCGGAGATCTTTCATCAAGAAGAATTCTGGGATAAACCCATACTGCCTTTTTATTTCAAGGCTTGACATCAATTTACCCTGTTGATTAACTATATCACCTATACATACAATTCCATTTTTCTCCCAGCTATGATAATAAAACATTTGTTTCTTTTCTCTGATAAGCCTATTAGACCATATCCTTTCTCTTAATATTTCTGTTCTCGTGATGGGTTCTTTACAATAATAATACTTGTTCCATATAGTGAATACTTCCTGATAAAAACTGTGTAAAATTTTTCGAGGCATGTTTCTGCATAACAATACATCCTCAACCCTTGACATTGGGGACGAAAATGTGGCCATTGCTCGAAACGCTTTACCAGAGTTATTCTGTAATATTCTTTGGACCCATTTGAGTCGATTCGTATTTATTACTTCTTTTATAACCCTTAGACCTAGCCCTCCGTCCTCAGCTTTTTGCGCTAAGAAGGCAGTGCTGATCTTATGATCTTTATCTTGCCATATGAAGTCCAACATGGTTTTGTGTATTTCTTCCTGGATTTTTTTAGTTAGGGCTATACAGGCCAGCAGATGCTGGAATATAGGTAACAAAAATATATATTACACACAAGAATTCTACCCTTAATTGTAAGGTTTCTTCTTTTCCATTGATTAATGATCAGTTTGGCTTTTTCTATCAGCTTTTCACTATTTATCGCTGAGAGTTTTGCTTCGTTTCTTGGGGAGAGAAGAGTCACACCCAGTACATTCATTTTTTCGGTCCACTCTATTTTAAGTATTTCTCTGTTCGATAAAACTATTCCTCCTATATTAAATCCTTTAGATTTTTTTGCATTTAACTTCAGCCCTGAAGACATAGCATATCTGTCGAGCTTCTGCATAATTTTGTGCAGAGAAAATTCATCTTTGACCATTACGGTCATGTCATCCGCGAATTGTACTAGCTTTGACTCTCCCCCCCCCCCTAGATCAATGCCTTTTATATCTTGATCCATTCTGATCTGATCTGCCAGCCTCTCTACACCACACAGAATAAAGAGAGATGAGGAGATGGGGTCCCCTTGCTTCATCCCCTTTCTTACATCAAACCATCTAGAAGAGTATCTGTTATTACAAAAGGTTGCTACCGACTTTCTCATTAGGGTTTTTACCCAAGAAACATATTCATACATAATACCATGCGCTAACAGAGTATTTTCTAAAAACTCCCAACATATAGAATCATATGCCTTAGTGAAATCAAGAGATACCACTAGGCCTTGCTCTTCTCTTTTTTCTATTAATGTGACAATGTCATCTATCCTGGTGATTTATTCTTTTTGAAAGTTTTCATGACTTTTTCTATTTCTTCTTTAGTTATATTTCTTGTTAACATTTGATTCTCCTCCTTGCTTACCTGTACAGGCGTGTTTGGTTCTACGAACTCTTCTGCCATTTTTTTATCAGTTTCCTCCTCCGCGTAAAGAGAAGAATAGAATTTTTCCCCTTCGGTTAGTATTTCTTTCTGACACATCGTCATTTTTCCATCTATACATAACATTGCAATATTTTTCTTTTTAGCTTTATATTTTTCTAAGCTGCAAAAATATTTTGTTGGTTTTTCGCCCTCAACTGCCCATTTAGCTCTTGAACATATAAGTGCCCCTTCTGCTTTTTTTAACTCTTGATCTCTAATTTCAGCTAAAATCTTTTCTCTTTCTCTTTTTTGATCGACACTCAATATATTTATTCTATCTAGCTCTTTGATCTTCTGGGTAAGTTTTTCATTGTTAGCCCTTCTTTCTTTAGCTTGTTCTTTACCAATCCGTATAGCTATCTCTCTTACTTGTAGCTTGAAAAATTCCCACTTCAGTTTCTCTGACAGTCCATTGTTATAAGATATTCTCGCAAGTTCTTCTACCTCTGCTATAAATCTGTCATTTCTTAGAAGAGTTGAATTGAGTTTCCAAAACCCTCTCCCCCTTCTAGCTTCGTTTTGTACCAAAAATATCGATATTTCCTTATGGTCTGTATGACCACAAGATGACACTTCAGTTTTCGATGAAAGATTGGCAATATTGTTGGATGCAAATATATAATCTAACCTTGATTGCTACTGAGTATTAGTTCTAGACCATGTACATATTGGTTGGTTGTTGTTTTTCACCGCTAATACATCACATAAATCAAATTCTTGTACAAAATCTATTAGTATTATGCTTGATGGTAATTCTGGTTTAAAGGTAAGGTCTGTATTAAAATCACCTACCATAATTAACTCGTCGAAGGATATTTCCTCCAGAGCTGATTTTATCAACTTTAACATGTTAGCAAAATATAGATACATATACAATGCCTCAGTCGAAACACATCTTAACCGTACAAAATCACTCACACAAATGCAGCTAGGAGCCTGAGCAACGAGTTTATATGTGATGTGTTCCAGGAAAATGAGTCATAAGTCGCTAAAAATAGATTTTGAGATACCATTGGATTTGAAAAGATGAGATCAAGCTGATTCCAATGATAGTAAACAGTCTAATAATCTTATAAGTATTTCTAGATTTTAGTTTGATATTTTCGTTTTTGAAAAAAAAAGTATCCAATATTTCTGGGGGTCAATAAACAGTAAAGTTACTAAATGTAGTCCATATGGTTACCTTTAAAACTAAAGAATGTATTGTATAGATTTTCCTGAAATTTGATACACCGATTGATATAAGACTAAGTGATAAACTTGCAAAAAATCAGAACATTCCAATAATGTGATCTTGTGAAAAAAACACTTTGAAAAAATATTAATTTTGCGACTTATGACTCATTTTCCTGAAACACAACACATATACGGGGTGGCGCCTACTGGTGGAAAAAGTGAGAGGCAACTATATTGAATGTAATATTTTGATGCTAGATGGCCTCACCATAATTTCCCACGCTCTTGGAGGCGCGACTACAACTGTTGAAGTTTTGTACATTTCTCGCTTGCATTGTCTTAATATTCATTTTTGCACATTTCTCGACAACATGTCTTAGTATTGTAGCCCAGATGGCAGGTATCTGAATAAAAGTTTTAAAACCAAAAAAAATGTTGTTTCTAGCAGCATGCATTCCTCTCTCTCCCTCCCTTTCTCTCTCTCTCCTCTCTCTCTCTCCCTCCCTTTCTCTCTCTCCTCTCTCTCCCCCTCTCTCTCTCTCCCTCTCTCTCCCTCTCTCTCTCCTCTCTCTCCCTCCCTCCCTTTCTCTCTCTCCTCTCTCTCCCCCTCTCTCTCCCTCTCTCTCTCCTCTCTCTCCCTCCCTCCCTTTCTCTCTCTCCTCTCCCCCTCTCTCTCCTCTCCCCTCTCTCTCCCCCAACCCTCCCACACAGATGATACACATTAGTGGAGGGGTGTGGGTATATCTTAGGTCGTTACATTTCATCCATTGTGCAACAGTGTTACATGTACATTCTGAGCCTTCATTAAGTAATGTTCAACATTGGGTTCAGTAATAGTGACAGCTGTATCATCAGCGTAAACACATATTCTAGTAACTAAGGTGGGCACAAGTCTATTAATCGTGTTTGGTAGATCATTTATAAATATAATAAAGATGATTGGTCCAAGTAAACTTATCATTTAATGTTAAAATGCATTGGCCCAAAAGTTAAATTAAGTAAATATATTGACTGTCTTTACATTAACTGACATCAATCTTTGTTTCCCATGGACAATTTTGAATTTAATTATTTTCCTTAGTTCCTTAGATCAGTTCCTTATGGGTGATGTATACGGTTGTATATCACTATGCAATTATAAATTAGGACAACGATGCTGACTGCAAATAAAGCTACACAACAACACACTGCGATTCGTTTTCCATCATGCGGTTCCTCATCGATGTCCGTCTGTGGGCCCCTGCTTGCTAAGGGCACCGGGCTAGGACTGACCTCCCGCAGAATTGGACACTCTCCATGTAACTGCTGCTGCCCGTGTCCGGTTGGTGCAGAGCGGGGAGGATTCTGTCCATGTCCGGTTGGTGCAGAGCAGGGAGGATTCTGTCCATGTCCGGTTGGTGCAGAGCAGGGAGGATTCTGTCCGTGTCCGGTTGGTGCAGAGCAGGGAGGATTCTGTCCGTGTCCGGTTGGTGCAGAGCAGGGAGGATTCTGCCCGTGTCCGGTTGGTGCAGAGCAGGGAGGATTCTGTCCGTGTCCGGTTGGTGCAGAGCAGGGAGGATTCTGTCCGTGTCCGGTTGGTGCAGAGCAGGGAGGATTCTGTCCGTGTCCGGTTGGTGCAGAGCGGGGAGGATTCTGTCCATGTCCGGTTGGTGCAGAGCAGGGAGGATTCTGTCCATGTCCGGTTGGTGCAGAGCAGGGAGGATTCTGTCCATGTCCGGTTGGTGCAGAGCGGGGAGGATTCTGTCCATGTCCGGTTGGTGCAGAGCAGGGAGGATTCTGTCCATGTCCGGTTGGTGCAGAGCAGGGAGGATTCTGTCCATGTCCGGTTGGTGCAGAGCAGGGAGGATTCTGTCCATGTCCGGTTGGTGCAGAGCAGGGAGGATTCTGTCCATGTCCGGTTGGTGCAGAGCAGGGAGGATTCTGTCCATGTCCGGTTGGTGCAGAGCGAGGAGGATTCTGTGCAGGGTTACCTTCACACAGCTGCATGGGAGAACCTTCCATTGGATACACACTCTGTGCAGGATCAGCTGCTATATTGAAGCTGGTGGGGGGATCCTCCTACAAATTTATGGCAAAACATAATACAATATGTAATATATAGCAGCAGGTAAGACACTGTATAGTCTGTCTGATAAGTACTTGAAACAGGGTTCTTTAAAGGGAGAGAAAACCTTAGATCTAGTTACCTCTAAAATAAGACTGTTATTCACGGCCAGGAACTCGTTAATTTCTAAGGCGAAGCATGATTATATAAAATGGCCATCCTCCCCAACTTAGATTTTTGTGACTTTATTTATGAGTCTGCCACAAAAGCTTTGTTACAGAAGCTACAATTTTCTCAACAAAACTTGGCTCTATGAATAATTTCTAATAAATATAAATATGATAATGTAGACCAAGAACACAAAATCTTGAATATTTGGCCACTACAAATAAGAAGAGATTTTGATATGGCATTTTATTTAGCTAAAAATCATGCTAACCTTGATGGAAGGACAATACTACAAGCCATGCTGACAGTAAAAGGAACCTTAATGTCCTTTCCTCTAAATTGAATAAAATCACTGATTCTGTATTTCATAAGTGCCAGACAAGGTGGAACTGTTTAAAACCTTTTGCCCACAAAATATCTCTGAAAGAATGTACAGAAGACTTATTTGCTGTCCTAATATGTGATGTGTTTCAGGAAAATGAGTCATAAGTTGCAAAATTGATATTTTTTCAAAGTGTTTTTTTCACAAGATCACATTATTGGAATGTTCTAATTTTTGGTGGGTTGATCACTTATAGCTATATCAATCGATGTATCAAATTTCAGGACAATTTATATAATATGTCCTTTCGTTTTAAAGGTCCTCATATGGACTACATTTAGTAACTTTACTGTTTTGTGACCCCCAGAAATATTGGAAACTTTTTTTTTCAAAAACGAAAATATCAAACTTAAAATCTAGAAATACTCATTATTTCCTTAGACTGTTTACTTTCATTGGAATCGGCTTGACCTCATCTTTTCAAATATAATGGCATCTCAAAATCTATTTTTTGCGACTTATGACTCATTTTCCTGAAACACAGCACATATTTACCTTTGTGGATCAACATAATTTTTTTAAAGGGTTTTATTCAACATACCTGTCTATACATACTGGTTTGCAGAATTGCGTACCCTAGTTTTGTATATTTTGCATATTTTTTAATTTTCTTACTCTCACTCACCAATGATGTAACACATATAAATGCTTCACATTGAAAGAACTGGTGACAATTTAGGATTTTAACCTTATTGTCAACACCAACAATATTATGAAATAAAGCTTGTTATAACTTTAAAAAAAAAAAGACCTTGCCCCTAACTGTACTTATGAATCCTTTGATGCTGCTCTACCTCTACCTAAAGTTACCCTAACCCACACCCTTTGTCTACTTGTTATGTATCTCTGTATGTGCATATGCTGCTCTACCTAAAGTTACCCTAACCCACACCCTTTGTCTACTTGTTATGTATCTCTGTATGTGCATATGGTCGATTCTAATGAACTGTCCGCTTTGGGTGTTTTTGGAGGTCAATTTTCAGAAGGGATTTATATTCCAATCCTGTTGATATGTTAAAGAAAACACCTTGAGATAATATTACTGAAAGTTGGGAACACTAATCTCTCAAACTCAACCTGCAGTGTATACTTGAATATTAAAGTAGCATGTCCCTGTCACCGTGATTATGCAATGTATGTAATGTTGGATTTGATGATTTAGAATCTATTGGGAACATTATATTTATAAATCAACCCTATTTTCATAGACAGACTATGTATCCTAAGGTATGTAACTAAGAAATAAAGTTCTACTGGTGAGTAATTATATTATTGTATGTGGTTGAAAATTATTGAGCATGATGAGAACCCTAATTATTTTAGACATCACTGACTGTCAACTACTGTCATTTCTTTAGCAAAAGATCCCATACTTCTATATTACTGATTTAGTTGGTGGGGATTGCAGGCATTCCAATGACATCCATTATAATATGTTTTTGTTTTTACATAAGAGCAGGAGGCCAAACAAAAATTGCATAATCACGGTGACATGACCTCCAAAAATACCATATATTTATCTCTGGGCCTATTAATATGTATAAAATGCTGTTATTTCTTCAGTGACCCTTTTAACTATCTTGCACCACTGTTGTAGATGTTCATACCATGATTTCTTCCATTTTATTATCATGATACCTGAGTCTGTCATGCTTATTGAAAGATTTAACTCTCATTTTAATGGTGTTCTCCTAATGTTTCCCCCTCCCCACCCCACAATATACTTTAATAACTTGTTAAATCTACGTTAGTATACTTACCAATGAACCACATTCATATATCAGTCATTATAGATACAGCTTATTTTGTAACTTTCTATAAATGCCTGTGCATAGTCACGGTGACATGCATAGTCACGGTGACCAGTATACATACTCATGATGGCACATATGAGTAATCCCGCCAAAAATGTATCATTTGGGTTGATAAATAAAAGCTTATCCAAAATTTACTTATTGGTGGTTATTTTCTTTAGGAATCTTGGATTCAGGGAAGAAAATCGCAAAGAGGGTCAGTATCCTATGATGATACATTTTTAAAATCATGAGGCCAATAAAATGCTTATTTTCTGGCACTCCTCCACCCACAAAAAACGGAGTCCGTCTGGTCATCAAAACTATAAAAGCCTCTCTCCAATATAGCCGTTTCAAATATTATCCATGTCTGTTTGGTTTGCCTATTGTTTAATAAAGAATAAAGTCAAGTAACTGAATTTCTCTTTTAAATATTTATTTGATTGTGCTAATAAACAAGGTTCCTTGTGACTTGTCATTGAGTCATATAGTCTAGCACCCTTGAAACTGAAAGTGCATGCAACACGAAAATGATAAAAGTAATCTCAATTATCCAGATTGTCATAATCATAGAGAGCGGGGCAGAAGGGAGTGGTAGGGGATGGGTAGTGAGTGGAAGAGTGAGAGGCAGTTGGAGAAAAGCAGAATGAATTGCCCTACATGGAGCAAGTGGAGAAGGAGTCAGAGAGGGAGGAGGAGTTATAGAAGGCAGTATATTCTTTGTATTCATTAGAGGCCGATATAATAGTTTATATTTATAGTAATTGCGGCATTCGAGAGGCATGTTTTCCTGGTGATAAAGCACCAGTGGCCAGCTATAGCACAGAGTACTGGGGAAGGAGGGTATGTATATTAACAAATCCAAAACTACTTGGATTTGGAGGATATTTCAAGCATCCTAGCACTTTTATTAATTTCCAACATATTTCATGAGCAATTTTAGATTTTATTTTTGTTTTTAAGCTTTTATTGAAACAATCCTGCGATCGGGGGCTCTACAGTGCTAAGACATTGTATCTTGGAATGATTAAAATTACAATACATGTTAGTGAGAGAACCATGCATTGGAACAACCTTCGCTGCTTCAATCTAAAGTTACAGCTGGCGAAATCAACATGGACATAAGCACATGAAGATTGTCTAAAAATGCTGTGACTGCTATCGTGTATGTGGGTTTATGTGTGTGTTGGGAGGGAGAGGGGATACATATATTAATTTTCACAAAAGACCCTGGAATTGAACGAATCTCAGCGAGTTGTGAGAGGCGCTTGTGTCAGTCATTTTCTACTGCTTAACAGTAACCAATGTCGTTTTTTTCTATCAAAGAAACTGATCCAGCTATTCTTGCCCATTCACTAGATTAGTAATAATCAAAATATCAAATTTAAAATATAGAGATACTTATTAAATGTCCAAATGTTAACATTGGAATCCACTTAATCTCATCTGTTCAAATATAATGGTATTTCAAAATCATTTTTTTGTGAATCGTGACTCATTTTGCTGTAACACATCACATATTGCCACCCAATTCTTAACCCAATTTCTTAACCACACAGAATAATTATTAGCAATAATGGGATGGATTGATGCATCTAAAATATTAAGACTGATATGTCGTGGACAGTGGCAGTAAAAAAATCAGAGCACAGCAGAGCAGTAAAAAAATCAGAGCAAAATAGATTCAGGGAATCAGAAGACATGCATCACAGATGCATAATCACGGTGACACATGTAAACATTTTGGATAGGGTTTCAGATTTTCCATAAAAATAATTTTATTCCATTTTACTGCTATGGTGAGTTCAGTTGATATAATCTGGTAGATACGAGCAAAAAAGCTTCTTTGATATTGTCCATATTTTTGTCAAAACTAATATGACAATATCTTAAATTTAAAAAAGAGAAATTTACCTCACACAATTGCAAATATTAATGATGATAAGTAACATTAATGCACTTAAAATGTTCAGGCACACAAGCTGTGTACATAGCAGTTTAAACACCGAGTTGAAATTCATTATAATAGACCTAAAAGAAGTCTTAATATCAAAGCATAGTCACGGTGACATATGTCACCGTGACTATACTTTTGCAGTCAACATGACTATGACTGGCAATTATGAATTCCCAATTAACACTTGGGGGTCATGGGTGCATCTATCATGTCTGATAGTTTGTTGTTTATGATTGCCAGGGTGATTTGAGGCTTATCTCATGAATTTATATATTTTCTGTAGAGTCATCATGATGGCCCTACATACTGATTATATTTGATGTTACATGAAAATGTTCAACGAAACTATTCAGAAATCTCACATAACTTCCCAAATTATGCTGAGAGGTAGATCAATCTCTTCTGGATGTAATGATATCTGCTTTTAGCATGTCCAATAAATCTATAGGCTGCAGTCCCTTGAAACAACCTGATAGATAATTGTCATAATCACGGTGACAGCATACAATCACGGTGACATATTCATTAAATATGATGTGGCTTTCAGACAATTGTACTAGTGAAGCTAAGATTATGCATGAGTTTAGACGATGCACAACGGTTTTTATACATGAAAGGGCATACCTTATTCTTTTTTTGTTTTTATGCAATACTTCAGATAATCCCATAATCACGGTGACCTAAAAACTACACAAAACCTGGGTTTTTTTAGACGATGATGGAAATGGGTGTGTACCATATATCTGACTGCTATTTCTTTATTGTAGTAAGTAATAAAGGGTTTGATAATCATTTTGGACACAGACAAATATTCTTTAGTATATATTAATTGGGGAGTATAGGGTCAGTAATTTTGGCATAATCACGGTGACACCTAATTACACAATGACAAAAACAGCCACAGAAGTTTTAAAAATCGGAGTTTTAATTGCTTCTTTTTAAAAATATTCTAACAAGAAGTAGATTGTTGGTGAAAAATTCAGACTTAACTATTGTTCATGGAAGTGTCTCCCATTTTTAAACTGCTAGTTACCTAAAACAACTGAGGAAACTTTTTTAAAAAATGGCCAAAAATGACTGGTTTTCAGCCCATAGAAATAAAAGTTCTCATTACAGGTATGCAAATATAGGTATCCCTCGAAAGGTCTCGACGAGGCGCACTCAGTGAAAGCAATAGTTTGCCTATATCTCTTATAATAAGCAAGTTATAGTCTCAAACAGGCAAAGCGGACAGTTCATTAGAATCGACCATATGCTGCTCTACCTCTACCCTAACCCACACCCTTTGTCTACTTGTTATGTATCTCTGTATGTGCATATGCTGCTCTACCTAAAGTTACCCTAACCCACACCCTTTGTCTATTTGTTATGTATCTCTGTATGTGCATATGCTGCTCTACCTCTACCTTTACCCTAACCCACACCTTTTGTCTACTTGTTATTTATACCACGATCGGGGGTTGTACATGCTGCAAATGAGTCAATACATGCCATCGTATTTTGTTGAATGGATCCACGCATGAAAATATTTTTGGCCTAAATCTAAGAAGCATTCTTATTGGTTGAGGCCACGCTCACTCATGACATCACGCCTATTCGTGATGTCATATGCTGTCGGTTTCGTCGTTGATTAGCCAATCCGTTGTATGCTTGTATAGCGCTTTGGTATAAAGAATCAATATGGTGTCGGAGAGAAGCGAGGTAAATAAATAGTTTGTTTCTTCAATTTATTTTAAAATGACAGATCGTGGTATAAAAATAGGATGTAACTCGGTTAGTTTCATCTACCCAGACTATTGATCCGTCCTTAAATCTTACTCTCAGCCTTATGGCCTCCCCTTTCACCTTCACTGCATCTATTATTTCTGCTATTTCCGTGAATTGAGGGTTATCATCAAAACGATTCTTAGTGGCC
The DNA here is from genome assembly GCA_942159475.1 of Sthenelais limicola. Classification (NCBI taxonomy): domain Eukaryota; kingdom Metazoa; phylum Annelida; class Polychaeta; order Phyllodocida; family Sigalionidae; genus Sthenelais; species Sthenelais limicola. The sequence goes on along the minus strand of OW804102.1, from coordinate 66,664,077 downwards.
CTGGGTATCGCATCTGTCGTGTCCGTCCCATCTGTAGGTGTAACCCCATTGTCTTCATCCGCCACCTGTGTATCGACTGTCTGTTCTCCGATCGCTGGAATTCCTGTATCTATCTCTTAGATCTTCCAATTCCATCGGATCCTCTTGTTATGTATTTCTGTATGTACTTGACCACCCGCCTGCCCGCTCTCCCTATGGTACCGTACCTTGAAATGCTTTTGTTTTAGTGTCTAATACACTTGTTGGTCACACCTCTGCTGAGGCATGACCAACTGCGCTGGTAGTGGTAGTGGGTGAGTGTGCATGTGAATGGGAGGTGTACAAACATGGGTGACGAGCATGGGCAGCAGTGCATATGAGTACAGTGGTAGCGGGAATGGCTCAACATTCAAATGTTCTGTGCATCTTTCTGGTGGCTAAACTGGAGTCTAGCTTTGTTTGTGTTCATAAATGACGTATAAATTATGGGTGCAACTCCAAGGAAACGACGATGCTATTACGTGGATATCATTGATGATTTCTATAGAATGATGTTGAAAAATGTACAATAAAATAGCGTTTTTCCCCTCTATGCGCTTACCGATGTATCGGGTACAAGGTGCTTAGTTCTCAGTGTTAGCTTGGGTCCAGCTATTTTCACGGAAAAAGCGGTAGTTGCATCTCGTCTAGAGGTGTGTGGCACCAGAATATCGTCACAACTTGATGGGAATGAATGGAAGTCTTGGGCTATTTACTGTCATAAATATGGATTGTTTTTGTAGGTTCCCTGTCCTACATTCCCTTCCCCCAAACCATAAACAACAAACACCCACCCACCAACCCTGGTGCCATGTAGACGGGATCTACATGGCACGCTGCACTAGAACTGGAACACAGCTTGTGTGTCTGTCTGTATGGGTGAGGGTTGTAAGCTAGCACTCAATGGCCGTGTGGAATCCCCGCTGCTATGATGTCATTACACGGGCCTCGTTCTGGAGCATGTTGATGCGTGAAGCAGATGCGCATGGTGTGAGAGTGATCAAGCATGCTGTCATGGCTTCGGAACTAGAGTCCTAGAGGCATTACCGCGTGCGGTCTGGTATGCAGTAATTATACTAGTAAGAGCTTAAATTCCTCGGTTAAATCTCTTCCTTACGTTCTAATTAGGACAACAAGATAGTTGAGGAGTCTGGGCAAATAGAAAATATACCACTTTTTTGTGATCTGAGCGGATCCTGTCTAGTAGGTTTCAGCCATGGGGCTGGGGGCGAATTTTCTTGCTACGGTTGTTATGTATTACATAATATTAATTATGCCTCTGACCTCGTCAAGGTATCTGCCCACCATAACCCACCTGTCATCCTTCTTCTCCCTTTCTCTAACGCCATCACAGTCCTCTGTGTAAATAAATCTATATTTAATAGGGGGGTTGCATGTCTCACTGCGCATGTCTACTGCAGTGCATGCTGGGATGGATTCTGTAGAAATCTGACATACAAATATTTGCCAACATTTTTACCGAAAATTGTAAGAATGCTTTCACCAATATCATAGCTTATAGGCATCATCTATGAAAACTAAATGCATGATGGGAAAGATGGGGACTTGTGTTATCGAAACATGTATAACACATGGATATTGATATTAGAGCATTGATAAATATTCCATGCTGAACATGGCATGTTTTCCATAGATTTTAGACTGTACCATTAGTCCCATAATTCCATGTGAATCTAGATTCAAAATGGCGGCTATGCAAATCCCCTATTCCCACACACCCATTCCACTTACCTCATAACTACAACAGACCCATGACCACATTTATCTAATAAATATTTATATATCACCTAAATTACATTGTTTAACTATAATAACCCTAATGGCATGCATGTATATCAAAATTCTCTACTATAAATTTAATCTCAAATCTCACATACCGGTATCTATTTCATACTTCAACCTTTACATTTCACACTTTTCTATGATTTATCTTGCTTGTATGTATAGGATATGTTCTTATATAATGTGCTTCATTAATTAAGAATTAAGTGCCAAAACAACTAATATTATTTTGTTAAAGGGTATCTCTCACGATTATTAGATGTTATTTTTATTTTAATTTATTCATCTGCTCATATTTCCATATGTATCTCCCAGTCTCAATTTGATGTTGATGTTAATACAACGCTAAAAAAAATACAATTTATAAGAACAGAAAGCCAACGCCCCCTCACTCTCACCCCTCCAAATCTGTAATGTCATGAGAGGGATAACAACATATGGCTCAGAGACAGAGTGACCTCACTAATTAATAACACATAGGGTGCTTATCAAGGTCAAGAGCCTGCATCACTGCTTCACTCCCCCCCCTCTTTTGGAGGAATACAGAGGTAAAATGATAAGTATAAATAAAATGATAAGTATTTCTAGATTGAAGTTTGATATTTTCGTTTTTGAAAAAAAAGTTTCCAATATTACTGGGGGTCATTAAACAGTCCATATGAGGACCTTTAAAACGTAAGTATATATTACATAGATTGTCTTGGAATTTGATACATTGTTTGACATAACTATAAGTGACACACTCTCCAAAAATCAGAACATTCCAATAATCAGAACATTCCAATAATGTGATCTTGTGAAAAAAAGGGTTTGAAAAATATCAATTTTGCGACTTATGACTCATTTTCCTAAAACACATCACCCACTGAGCTCAGCTCCAAGGACAGACCAACAGCTGCTGCTAATCAATGTATGCTTTGAAGAGCCAACTGACCAATGAGGATGAGGGGGGTTGGTCATGTGGCACCATGCAGAGCTGTCACTTAATTGTGGTTAGTCCCAATTAAGATATAATTCCATATGTTGAGGACTGGCTTGAAAGTTGTGAGTGAATTGAATAGGGGGTATCACAAATTATTGTAGAGGTAACCGGACGTGCTAAGATACTCTCACTGCGCAGGTCATTACTGGCCAGTGGTGGCTGGAATGCGGGCTCCTAGCTGTACACTGAGACGGGAAGCGGGGAAGGCCCAGAGAGGGAGAGAGGGGCAGCACACACCATACCACCAGTGACCAGCTGGTCACCAGACTTGCACAGTCCCTCTCTCTATATATACAACGCACTGTACACTCACACTAGTTCTGACCCCCTAGAGGCATACTGCAAGTCTATGCATGGTCTCTGTGTGTACATTCGTCCCGCTCCTCTGCCCCGTCCTCTGCCTGCACACCCTTCCCTGTGTGCATGCTTCTTCCCACCCTATGTTTTGATGGATTCACTTGACAAAAGTTGTTATTATTATAAGATCTAGCGGGTAAAATCTACTTAAGTTTAGGCAAAACTACTGTCAACATGTGATCTGATAATCCTGGAACAGCTATCCAGCCACAAAGCAAATTGTATTCCTAGAATAAGGAGGCAAAGTTTGACACCTATAGTGAAGGTATTAGCTGACAGGGAAGGCGCCCGCAGCTAGTCCCGTCCCCGGGGCATAGTGACCACTGCAAAGTTTGTCATCAACCTACTCTTGAAGGCCCCTAATCAATTGAAAAATACTTTATTTGTCTCAGGTTATACATAAGGAGATTAGCCAAATGACTGAACCAGACTTGTGGATAATATCCAGGTTTCCCAGTCACCACCTGGTAGTAGAAAGCGAACTATACTAGAAGGAGTTTACATAAAGAGCAAAATACAAATAAAAGATACGAAGTTAACATAATCAAATCATTACTTAATGTATGTAAGACATTTTAGTGTAATAACAATAAAAAGGCTGAGTTATAATAACATTTTTCTTTACCCTAGAAATCATGTCTACAGTTCGTTTATGAATAATCCATTAATATAAGAGGAAGCTACACTTGTGCTTACCATACTGTTGGAGATTAAAACATGAAGGCTTTCCTTGGGAGGGTTTCGCTATCCTTATATATAGTGGCCACTCAGTGTCTCTAGCACTGGACCCATTCAAGACCAGCTGTACAAGTCCCTCTGCTCAAGTCACAATCCACCGTTTTTGCCTGGATATAGGTCCAGGAAGAGTGGCGATATGCTAGCGCTGGCCTGAACGCCTATATATGTTTCCCTTTAGTAGTATCGATAGCCCATTGAGTATCGATGGGTAATTATGTGTTAAACATTACATGGATATATACTTTCTCCTGCCTTTCCCATCCCACGTTTAAGAAGCCAACCCACCGCCGTCCCTTTCGCGTAGAATGACTTAGCATCTACGCGACCCAGATACATAAATAAATGGTAGCAGGACCAGTTGAGGCTCGAGCTTTCAACCATTGACTCTGTAGTCCAGTGCCGTACCCATTGAGCCACAAACCTTCGGTGGAACCGGGAGGCTAAACTTTGCTAGTCTAGTGGTAGGCCTGGGAGAGGGGCCAACACATGGCCTCCTTTATTCATGCTACGATGACTGTGTAACTTTAATACATCAATCTAGAGGTGTTGAGGGGCCGTTCTGGGGCAACAGAAATAACCAAATATATGAGGTGACTGTAAAAAGGTGATCGTGTGCTGTTTTGACCATAATATACCCTTTCTCACAATAGAGAGCCTGGCGCAACGCTGTACAGTAATTGGTGGGTTTCTACAGCACCTTTGGGCCACCTTAGTCCCATTCCATCCAGTGGCATACTGCTGTGATGTTTCTCCCTCACCACCATAACTGGCTAATTTTTAATCTTAAATTTCTTGCAAATGTTTACGATATCTTGAACCCATATACAAATATATATAATTTATATTTGAGATTAGGTCGTACAATGTCTTTTATGAAATACCCCCCCCAGGCTCGGACTGACCTTCTGTGGAATTGGACACTGTCCATGTAACTGCTGCTGCCCGTGTCTGGTTGGTGCAGAGCGGGGAGGATTCTGTCCGTGTCCGGTTGGTGCAGAGCGGGGAGAACCTTCCACTGGATACACACTCTGTGCCAGTATTTCATGAAAATAAGATTAATTTGAATGATATAAGATGTATCTTACAATACAATATGTATCTTACAATACAAGATGTATCTTACAGTACAAGATGTATCTTACAATACAAGATGTATCTTACAATACAAGATGTATCTTACAGTACAAGATGTATCTTACAATACAAGATGTATCTTACAATACAAGATGTATCTTACAGTACAAGATGTATCTTACAGTACAAGATGTATCTTACGATACAAGATGTATCTAACGATACAAGATGCATCTAACGATACAAGATGCATCTCACGATACAAGATGCATCTCACGATACAAGATGCATCTCACGATACAAGATGCATCTCACGATACAAGATGCATCTCACGATACAAGATGCATCTCACGATACAAGATGCATCTCACGATACAAGATGCATCTCACGATACAAGATGCATCTCACGATACAAGATGCATCTCACGATACAAGATGCATCTTACAATGTATCCTACAATAAAAGATAATGTCTTAAATGTTACTAGTCTGTTTTTATCCGGGGGTCTTGTTTCCCACACTCTTATAGTAAGGCTAATTATCATCAATATTCAATATCAATTTTTCTGGTTATGTTCCGGTTTCCTCAATAAAACATGGTTATCTCAGGAAAGAGATTAGTTCTAAATGTAAGATATAATTGTAATGATATTCAATACTCTCGGTGTCATTGTATCTTATATTTGTGATATTCAATACTCTCGGTGTCATTGTATCTTATATTTGTGATATTCAATACTCTCGGTGTCATTGTATCTTATATTTGTGATATTCAATACTCTCGGTGTCATTGTATCTTATATTTGTGATATTCAATACTCTCGGTGTCATTGTATCTTATATTTGGTGCTGTTGGTGTTAGTTCCACTGAATAACACTAGAGGTCACTACTATTTGTAGTACTACTGAAGCCATTGCTTTTATATCTCATCAATCTACATGATCAATGTAACTATTACCTATCAAGACTTAGGTATGGAGTTCAATACTATTTACCATAATGTGTCAATATGTGTATAAGTGTCTGTGATTTATGCTTCATCCCTCAACATGTGCTATTTCATGATACCTTTGTGTATGTATGCTGTATGTTTCCATTAAACACCATGAACTCTTAGGTAGCTAAACTACCTAGGAGCCCTCTGAGCCTAGTTTCAGGCAAGAGGCCGGCGGAGGGTTGTGTGAATAAACCAAGAATGAAGTTAAGCTTACAACAAGTGTTCTGGTTGTTCTTTGCTAAGTTCGAACCTGGGTTGTGTTGGAAGAACACTACATAATCATAATGTAAGAGGAATTCGTACAAACAAACATTTACAATGTAAGACATTATGCCCTCTGTGTGGCGAGATCTTTGCAGAAACTTGATGATGGTATGGAACATGGAATTGAGATGATTAGGCAAGTTGCCAGCGCTGCTATGCAGGATTTGATGAGTGATGCATTGGGATAAGATTTTCAGAAAATGTACAATTGGCAGCTCTACACATTTAGTAACTTCTGCTAAATTACGCTGCAATTTGATCAATACTAGGTAAATTCGAGTATATTCGGCATTGCATTGAATCTAGCAATCTGTTTGGTTAGGTTGAATATATTTTGAACTTTATTTGCGTCTAAAATTTGGGTTATTTGAGAAGGTTGGTGAGGGCGAATTGTACATTTTCTGAAAATCTGACCCATTGGCTCCCATGGATGGGATTAATGCCTCGAGGGATTCAGCGTTAAAGATACCAGCAGCATTAGAGGAGGAGAATGCAACATTGAAAGATCAATAGCCTACTTTACAAATTGACAGTGGCGCCATAGATAGAGCAGTGGTAACAACGGGAACGTGGGGCTCTGCGGGCGTTCACACAGATGCCCTATACCTAAACCATAGGCTTCTAACTTTCACCTTCTTTCTCTCTCATATACTAGCTATTGTTATATGTGATCCGTTTCAGGAAAATGAGTCATAAGTCGCAAAATATAGATTTTGAGATATCATAATATTTGAAAAGAGGAGATCAAGCCGATTCCAATGATAGTAAACATGAAGGACATTAAAGAAGTATTTCTATATTTTATATTTGATATTTTTATTTTTGGAAAAAATAGTTTGCAATGTTTCTGGATGGGTAATTATCAGTAAAGTAACTAAATATACTCCATACAAAGGCCTTCAAAACGCAAAGATATATTTAATACAATGTCCCGAAATTTGGTACATAGATTGATATGACTATAAGTGCTGAACCCTCTAAATATCAGAACATTTCAATCAATAAATCTTGTGAAAAAAAGACTATGAAAAATATTAATTTTGCGACTTATGACTCATTTTCCTGAAACACATCACATTTTGTCTGCTATCCAATATTATTAGGTGACATCTTTAGAATAATGTTGCTCAACCACAGCTTGAGTTACCCGCTAGATTTTAAAATATAGCAATTTTTGTCAGAGGGTTTCAAGAAAAACAAGCTATGCAGGGGAGTACAGGGAGCGAGGGGGCAGTGGCTATGCACGGGGAGTACAGGGAGCGAGGGGGCAGTGGCCATACACAGGGAGTACAGGGAGCGAGGGGGCAGTGGCCATACACGGGGAGTACAGGGAGCGAGGGGGCAGTGGCTATACACGGGGAGTACAGGGAGCGAGGGGGCAGTGGCCATACACGGGGAGTACAGGGAGCGAGGGGGCAGTGGCCATACACGGGGAGTACAGGGAGCGAGGGGGCAGTGGCCATACACGGGGAGTACAGGGAGCGAGGGGGCAGTGGCCATACACGGGGAGTACAGGGAGCGAGGGGGCAGTGGCCATACACGGGGAGTACAGGGAGCGAGGGGGCAGTGGCTATACACAGGGAGTACAGGGAGCGAGGGGGCAGTGGCCATACACGGGGAGTACAGGGAGCGAGGGGGCAGTGGCCATACACGGGGAGTACAGGGAGCGAGGGGGCAGTGGCCATACACGGGGAGTACAGGGAGTACAGGGAGCGAGGGGGCAGTGGCCATACACGGGGAGTACAGGGAGTGAGGGGGCAGTGGCCATACACGGGGAGTACAGGGAGCGAGGGGGCAGTGGCCATACACGGGGAGTACAGGGAGCGAGGGGGCAGTGGCCATACACAGGGAGTACAGGGAGCGAGGGGGCAGTGGCCATACACGGGGAGTACAGGGAGCGAGGGGGCAGTGGCCATACACAGGGAGTACAGGGAGCGAGGGGGCAGTGGCCATACACGGGGAGTACAGGGAGTACAGGGAGCGAGGGGGCAGTGGCCATACACGGGGAGTACAGGGAGCGAGGGGGCAGTGGCCATACACGGGGAGTACAGGGAGCGAGGGGGCAGTGGCCATACACGGGGAGTACAGGGAGCGAGGGGGCAGTGGCCATACACAGGGAGTACAGGGAGCGAGGGGGCAGTGGCCATACACAGGGAGTACAGGGAGCGAGGGGGCAGTGGCCATACACAGGGAGTACAGGGAGCGAGGGGGCAGTGGCCATACACAGGGAGTACAGGGAGCGAGGGGGCAGTGGCCATACACAGGGAGTACAGGGAGCGAGGGGGCAGTGGCCATACACAGGGAGTACAGGGAGCGAGGGGGCAGTGGCCATACACAGGGAGTACAGGGAGCGAGGGGGCAGTGGCCATACACGGGGAGTACAGGGAGCGAGGGGGCAGTGGCCATACACAGGGAGTACAGGGAGTGAGGGGGCAGTGGCCATACACAGGGAGTACAGGGAGCGAGGGGGCAGTGGCCATACACAGGGAGTACAGGGAGCGAGGGGGCAGTGGCCATACACGGGGAGTACAGGGAGCGAGGGGGCAGTGGCCATACACAGGGAGTACAGGGAGCGAGGGGGCAGTGGCCATACACGGGGAGTACAGGGAGCGAGGGGGCAGTGGCCATACACGGGGAGTACAGGGAGCGAGGGGGCAGTGGCCATACACGGGGAGTACAGGGAGTGAGGGGGCAGTGGCCATACACGGGGAGTACAGGGAGCGAGGGGGCAGTGGCCATACACGGGGAGTACAGGGAGCGAGGGGGCAGTGGCCATACACGGGGAGTACAGGGAGTGAGGGGGCAGTGGCCATACACGGGGAGTACAGGGAGCGAGGGGGCAGTGGCCATACACGGGGAGTACAGGGAGCGAGGGGGCAGTGGCCATACACAGGGAGTACAGGGAGCGAGGGGGCAGTGGCCATACACAGGGAGTACAGGGAGCGAGGGGGCAGTGGCCATACACAGGGAGTACAGGGAGCGAGGGGGCAGTGGCCATACACGGGGAGTACAGGGAGTACAGGGAGCGAGGGGGGCAGTGGCCATACACGGGGAGTACAGGGAGCGAGGGGGCAGTGGCCATACACGGGGAGTACAGGGAGTACAGGGAGCGAGGGGGCAGTGGCCATACACAGGGAGTACAGGGAGCGAGGGGGCAGTGGCCATACACGGGGAGTACAGGGAGTACAGGGAGCGAGGGGGCAGTGGCCATACACGGGGAGTACAGGGAGCGAGGGGGCAGTGGCTATACACAGGGAGTACAGGGAGCGAGGGGGCAGTGGCCATACACGGGGAGTACAGGGAGCGAGGGGGCAGTGGCCATACACGGGGAGTACAGGGAGCGAGGGGACAGTGGCCATACACAGGGAGTACAGGGAGCGAGGGGGCAGTGGCCATACACAGGGAGTACAGGGAGCGAGGGGGCAGTGGCCATACACGGGGAGTACAGGGAGTGAGGGGGCAGTGGCCATACACGGGGAGTACAGGGAGCGAGGGGGCAGTGGCCATACACAGGGAGTACAGGGAGCGAGGGGGCAGTGGCCATACACGGGGAGTACAGGGAGCGAGGGGGCAGTGGCCATACACGGGGAGTACAGGGAGCGAGGGGGCAGTGGCCATACACGGGGAGTACAGGGAGCGAGGGGGCAGTGGCTATACACGGGGAGTACAGGGAGCGAGGGGGCAGTGGCCATACACGGGGAGTACAGGGAGCGAGGGGGCAGTGGCCATACACGGGGAGTACAGGGAGCGAGGGGGCAGTGGCCATACACAGGGAGTACAGGGAGCGAGGGGGCAGTG